>JAKRRZ010000284.1:0-24951 GCA_022627015.2 Podosphaera aphanis
TTTGTAGAGCCAGGGCGGAAGTAGCCAGTGTCATGAAAATATATTACATGTGTAGTAGTATTTTTGGTTAACTTTTGCTTCCATAACATAGTTCCCACACAAAGAAAATACGTAATAAAAATATTGAATCCGAATTTTTGGCATCTGAATGTAGACACAGCAATATTTTGAAAATTTTGAGTTTGTTATGTATCTACAATAGTAATATTTGGATTGAGAGCTTTGATGGAAAAAGTTGGGGAAATTTGGTGTTCCCCGCGATTAAGCAGGGGAGTTCTTAAGTCATGAAAACCGTAAATAAATAATTCCTCCTAGCAACGAAGCTAAAAAGTACTGGGAAGAATCTTGTAATTCCCCCGATTGTGCTTTTATTAAATTACAGCCTTGCTGTTTTGAAGATTGGGGTCTCACCAATCAGAAAATACTAAGTGGATCTGACATGGGGGGTGAAGTCTACATATTGATCCCCGTAATTAAATGTATTTAATATAATTTTTTCCTAATGAATGTTGATGAGACGAGCTGGATGGTATACCACTGATCCATCTAGCCCGCTCGATTTAATTCAGTCAGGTCTGACTGGAGAAGAGGAAACTAAAGACCCGCTTTGGATGAACGAATCGCCTCCAGTGTCACGGGAATGGGAGGTTGATCGACGATGTCAGATCTGGTGGATTAGATTGTCTACATGGAGAGAAGGTGTTCTACTGAGCACTCTGATACATATTTACAATTTGTGAAACCCATGCTAAGATAAGCGATATCACGTGGTCCGAGTTAAACTCCACACCTTGACATCCAGCTTCTTCGGAACTGTCGCCCAGGGCCACTGCAAGTTGCGTAATAATGCAAAGACAGAGTGAAATCATTCAGAATTATGGAAAGAAATACAACCAAAAGATTGACAGTAAAATTACTTGTAATCGTAGCAAATTAAGGTTTTTTCCCCACTTTTCCTGATTTCGACTACTTTAGTGCCCGTAGTGTCTATCAGTTTTATCCAGTAACCGCCCATTTCTATTTCCTAAGTGCTTCTCTCAGAGTATTTTTGTCAATGGTATCTCCATTTATCTATGGAAACTCTCCTCTTCAGATTTAATCCCCTCTAATCAGCCATCATTCTCAAGAATAGCGCCAAAAGACAAAGCAAAGTTTTATTAATAAGCCGGACAACGAGCTCCAGTCAAAAAGAGTGAAGGTAAAGCAAACCAAGGTATTTAAGAGTTGATCTCGTTAAGACTTTGACGCGGCAACAAGAAGCACTCATTCAGAGAGAAGTGGCTGATAGTTGCAGAGGTTAGTGACACCAGAGTGCCAGATTCTTGTGATATTGAATATTATGTAGCGTTGGTTAGTTAGCCATCGTATTAGAATTGGTTATTTATTCTGTCAACGCACTTAGAGCTTCAAAAAGTGGGCATTTTAAGGGATAAAAACTTACCACAGCAGTCATACATGTACTAGCTTGCTATGTAAGGACCGACGAAGATAGAAATAATTAAAGGTCGTATCAAAGCTGGAATTTGCAGATATAAGTCAGCCCTTGTGGTCCAATGTGAAGCGCCGAGAAACCGTTTTTAAGACACCCTCTAGCTCATCTTCAAATAATAATTGGACATGAGTTCCACCGTTAAGGGTGCCCTTAACTTCAGCCCGATAAAATTGAGATGTATCAGGATAGAGAGCTAGAACCCGTTTTCCAACTTCATAATCTTCAAGAACCGAGCCTTCGACAGGAATTGGAACCATCTGAGAGGCGGAAGACTTATAGAACTCTGGGCCGTCATTTGTCTCAGGCGTGTAATAAGGATCTTTAACTTCATAGCGCCGGCTTTTACCCTCTCCTATCACTTTATTTACTTTACCCTGAATCCATTCCAGCTCTTCTGTGACTTTACCGTCGGAGTGTTTAATTTGTTGTTTTCGGCGGAATGCAACCTTGTCGCCTACCGCGTATACAACTTTAGGCCGGACTACACGTTCGCTTGATTCTGATGTAGCACTCTTTACGTCGTCAGGTGCTTTTGGTGGCTGACTATTATTCCGTGTCGACTGAAATTTTCGTACTTGACGACCCTCAGTCGACGAGGGACCTGGGGAATCAGTAACTCCATCAATTTCTATGTGAGAGCCTCTGGAGTTATTACCGCGCCCTGTGGACGTAGCCTCTGCAGCAGCTTCAAGTTCATTGCTCATTCTAATATCTCTGAGAAGTTCAAGCTTGGTGATGAATGACGTATCCTGCAGTCTGACAAGCTGTTGTTCGGAAATTTTCACTCCTTCCCGAAACAAAGCGCTATGAGTATCCGATTCTGCGACAGAAATAGCTGGAAGAATCGTCAAATTAAAGGGAGCATATGCAGAGAACTTACTCAAACTTACCTTTCCCACTTTCCTTTTTGGCTGCTAACTTCTCTTCGCCATCCATGATATTATTCCTATTTATGGCAGCTTTCGTCTCACTCTTATCGATATCCTTCAGTATTCCGTTTATCTCTAGCCATAGCTCATGTGGATTTAAGGCATCTTGTACAGGTCCTCGGTTTCCATTCCTCGGTGCTCTATTCCTTGACGTAGACATGAAAGAATCTACCAAATTATTCTCACCGATATTATAGACTAAATAAAGATGAAAGAAGTAGTAGAATTTTGATTAAGTCTGTCTTTTATCTTCTCGATGGGACTCAAACAGGTCGCGTGTTTCTCTTGACTATAGTTGCAACCGTTTGAGTAGAGTATACTGCCAGTCATGTAAGTAGAGTACACGACGCACTAGCTTTTTAAGGATTAAATTACGGATATATTTTAACAAGAAAAATCTGCTGCCAATCGGTCAATCTCTGAGGTGAGTGATTGTGCAGCTGGTGCTAGTAATGGGCCGTCGTCGCAAGCTCGCTCAGTCAATCACGTGACATCGTAGATATTTTTTATTTCTTTCCCATAGACTCAGATCTTAGAATTACAAAGGGGAATATATGTTATTTAGAATCATCAGTTTGAACTTATCATTTCGAGCCTATGTGTTGCTTTCTCATGACTGGGTGAAGAGACGAATTTTATCCAGAGAATTATTTACGCGTCAAACTCAATTGCCACGAATTTCAGTACGCGAAGTAGAACTATCCTTGGACTCCGGAAAAGGTGAAATCATGTATTACTTTTCGATCTTGAGGTTCAGACGAGACTAGTGATCGTTATTAAAAATGAGAAAGGATTCCGAGGCATAATTCTTGATTGAAGTTTTTCGCCACAGTGCCCCTCTTGCTTTTTGTCTCGGGCGAAGTTCCGCGACATGATTCTCACAGAGTCAATTTCCTGCTCAACGCCACCTTGTTTCCTGCGGATATGACTCTTGAAATCTTATAGATTATCACTCATTACAACCATCGCCAGATATTTTATCAAGACTCCCCTCACGATGAAATCACCATTAATCAGACTTCAATGTGGGTTAAATAGCTACGATTGGGGCAAAAAAGGAAATAATTCTGCTGCTGCCAGACTTGCTACGGCAACACCAGTTCAAGGTTTCTCCATCCAGGAAGATAGACCATATGCTGAGGTACATTTAACTAGAATCCGATCTGCAAGTCACTCACTTACCATTGCAGCTATGGATGGGAACGCACCCCTCAAACCCTTCAAAAGATTTTGTCACACAGCAGAACTTGCTAGATTTTATTAAAGACAACCCAGAAATAATATCACCACAGCCTAGTGAACAGTTTACAAATGGCTTACCATTTTTGTTCAAAGTTCTTTCGATAGGAAAAGCTCTGAGCATACAAGCTCACCCAAATAAAAAGTTGGCTGAACACTTACATAAGACAGACAGCGCGAATTATCCCGACGATAACCACAAGCCTGAAATGACAATTGCCATCACATCATTTGAGGGACTGTGTGGATTTAGGCCTTTAAAGGAAATATCGCATTTTCTTTCAACTGTGCCTTCATTGAGAAGTTTAATAGGAGAAACCATAGCAGAAGAATTTCAAACCATTGTCAAGGTACTCGAAACCTCAGATGAGCCAGAAAATGAACTGAAAAGAAAGAAAGCTTTACAAAAAATCTTTGGCGTTTTAATGCACTCGAAGAAAGAGGACGTTGAACCATCAAGTAAACTTTTGATTGAGAATGCTCAAGGATTAGGTGCAGATTTTGCTGCTGGAGGTGGACAGTCTAATTCTGGTCAAGAATTGGCAGATCTAGTGGTCAGATTAAATGAGCAATTTCCTGGTGACATTGGTCTATTTGTTCTATTCTTCTTGAATTATGTCAAATTAGAAGCTGGCGAGGCGATGTTTCTACAGGCTGATGATATTCACGCCTACCTCAGTGGAGACGCAATAGAGTGCATGGCAGCTTCCGATAATGTAGTGCGAGCTGGTTTCACACCCAAGTTTAAAGACGTTGATACCTTGGTCGATATGTTAACATATTCCTCTGCACCGATTGAAGAACAGAAGATGGATCCTGTCTATTATCCATATGTCACCTTGAATGCTAAAGCATATTCGTCTGGATCGTCTGCATTGCTCTACGATCCACCCATCGAAGAGTTTAGTGTGGTAGGGGCATTCCTCAAAGGGAAAGGAGCAAAAGCTACGTTTGAGCAAATCTCAGGACCTAGTATCATCTTATGCACAGCGGGAAGTGGAACGATTACTGTCGGATCTAAGGTCGAGATAGTAGAGACTGGATATGTATATTTTGTTGGCGCTCAATCTGGCGTCGTTCTTGAGAGTGACAGTGCCGAATTTAATCTTTTTAAAGCGTTCTATGAATCGCGAGATACATAAAATGAGAATTTAGGATTAATTCTGAGACATTGGCTTTATCAACCCCCGAGGCTCATCATCACCCACAGAATGCGGCGACAGGGGCTAACAAGTCGAAACTGAATGAGCACTCTAACGACAAGAGCAAAGTCGGCCAAATCGAGTATGTTTATACTAAACGAAGAGAAAGCAAAAGCTAACAGAGAAAAGTCTAGGGCGTATCACTTAGCATACATACAAACGTTTTTTCCTTGTTTTCAGTCCAACAAGACTCATCCCTTGTACCTAACGCCAAACTAGTTGATATCGTTGGACAAATGACGGGTAACTTGCTAATGACATCCTTCAGAATAGTAAAAAAGTCCGATCTATATACTACCGGACCACATAAACACCACACAGATGTCAACTCTTATAAATAGCTCTAATCTATCGCACGCAACATACTAACGAGCATCTTCGACCTATTCCGAGCAGAAACATAGTTTTCACATTGGAACAACCATTGGTTGCAGATAATATTCGCGGATCTTAAATGGGTTGCTCAGTCAATATCGGAAAGTTAAAATGGAATGAGCCTCACTCGCTCCATCACACGCTACACAGTGGTGACAGACCTTTCTCGGGTTATTCTGGGCATGAACATGTACTATATTCTCCAAAGTGAACGAGTCGCGCAACATAGTGGGCTTCTCGCAACCCCGTCTTGTCCAACAAATCTACATCGAGATTCTTCTCTGACCCGAGATACATGTAAGAATCAACCACTCCTCATGACGCTTCCCCTGCCCCTTTCTGCCGTGACCTTTTGTTCTCCGCCTTCTCCATAGACATGTAGACTGCCATCCATGCTCCGGACTCCCCGCTCTAGAACACTCGAATTCCGCATTCTGTGACCGTTGTCTTTCCACACGTCTCTCACGTCTGTCTGCGTCACCCGAGTACAAGCCCTCCCCTCCGTCACAGATCCGCGTCGCGTGGCACCGAGGTATTGCGCCGCGCGGATGCACGACGTTGGCCCGGCTTGGCGCTACGGTTGCGCCGTGCCTGGTCATCCTTCCCATCGTCCGTCGTCGCCATGATGCGAGCTCGCTCGCGAGCAGCAATCGCGGTAGCGTTCGCCGACGTCGGTCACGCATGCTCGGGGCCGATCGATCGTATGAAGAAGGGCACCAGGTAAAATGGGTGGATGAGTAGGTGTTGGCATGAAATTGATTCTTCTATCATTGATCATCTCGGTCATTATGCACACACTATGCTAAGAATAAAACGTGCGCCCGACAGCCAACACCGCTTTAGCGCCATCCGTATCCTGTATCCTAGTCCGTCCTTCCCAACCATGACATGAGTGACTTTCGTGTTTTCTCATTAACGCCGAGCCAATATCCGCGCAACAAGTTTCAAGCGAGATATCGATCCGGCTTTTCTCTAGATTACAGGGGCCTCAAAGTTATCTCTCCGCAATCGCACTAAAGCGCTTTGTTTGTGTGGAAACGAAACTTCTCTTTCTTTGAAAAATCCGCAATCTTGAAGGTGTGAGATAAATCTGTAGCAAGTTAGCTCAGTGGAAATCAAGTCGATCAGGGTACAGCGCAGCAAAGACATACCTTTCGTTATCAACCCTCGGTTCCAGTACTATAGAATCTGTCCTGCTATCCTCGGTAAATATCCAGTGTGCAAGTGCTGTGAGCCAGCATTTGAGGCGATGTTCCCCTCGATATTCCTCTTCCCCAACTAAGACATGAAGCCCCCGATCCCAATTCCCTAAACTTTCATTCCCAAGGTACGCGTTGAGAGGGTCTTCCTTGGCCCAGTAAATTTCGAAATATCCGAATGGCTTTCCGTCCCAGAGACCAATGACCGGGAAGGAATGCTGATCTAATAAGTTGCGACGCAAAAAATCTTCCTGGACTGGCATTGGTCCTTCAGATCCCCAAAATTTAGAGACCCGTGGTATATTCATCCATTTGTGGAGAAGTTGTAGGTCGGTCATTTTCAGTGGGTATGATTGATCTGTGGGTGTGGAGGGACTACCCGCGTCACTTGAAGACGCAGAAATCTGGGTGGGAACAACGAGCACGGAATCATGGTGTTGGTGATTGATGTTAGAAGTGTGAACATTGAATGTGGTTGAGAACGAGGGGAGAGAGTAATTGGAGTGATGACATGAATTACTAGGTGGAGAGGTAGGCCCGTTCGCAAGGATAGGTTTTTCGGAGAGAGAAGCAGTGCGGAACGAGAGATATTGACTAACACTGGGAATGTAGCGCGAGTAGAAAACTTCTCCTTGACAAGGTGGTTTGGGTCTCAGGGGGTGTCGCGTGCCCTGACTAATTACGTACTGTAGAGGCATGGGGGGGTAATAGATCGGAGCGTGACTGCCGGACGTCATGGGGCCCACAACATGTTGTGACAAAAAGGCAACGTTGGAATGTCGAATACTGACCTCACCCGAATCTCGAGGATTTTTGTGCTCGCCCCGGACGGGCGAGTTGGGGCGACTGGAGTGTGGCGAGCCAGGGAACAATGAGTTGGGACCTGAGGATGTGAGAGTGAAGAGAAATAATTTGTCGGGGATTTGCCAGAAGGAGCGTCTCGATGTGAAGGTATTGGACCAACATTTGGCGGTGCTCCCTGATGTACTCACGCCAACAGAGGAGTCCTCAGACGTGACGAGACCCATGCGTTCCAGGCTTTGCATCAAGCTTCGACCTCGTAACACGCCTTCCCGCTTGATATTTATTTTCCATTCGCCGTGTGGCTTTCCGGCATTTGGAGTCTTTTTCGAGGCCTTGTTACTGAGGAGGCGCGAGGGTTCTTCTTGGTGAAAGTACCAATAAAGAGAGGCCCATAGCATCATGGCAATTTGCCGGTTCGGGCTCGTTTGGGATGGATGGTCATTGCTGGAGGGATTAGAAATGGACGAGATGAAGAGGTTATCGTGTTGTAAGGTTGGATGCCGGTAGGGCAGAATTTGATGGGTCTTCTTTTGTCGTGGAACATGCAGGTTGTCAGAGCTGGCCTCAGAATTCTCGTCATCGTTCGTATCGAGTTCTGTTTGAAGAATTACGGTCCAGCCAGCTGGAAAGGCATTACTTTGTAGATTGACATCGATCGGGCGGAAGAAAAAGCCACCAAAGACGGGTTGCACGGTTAATCGTTGCCCATTTGGTAGATAGAGGTTGCGAGTCGGCATGCTATTATGGAAGGTCAACATTTTGTAAGACGCACGCGATGATTCTCCGCCTGGGCTAAAATTGCTGGATCGTTCGTGATTATATAGACCTTCGGGCGGCAGCTCCGATAATTTCATTATACATGACTATAGGGCGCGGGAGAAATCGTTTGTAGAGATTTCCTATCGGCATTTCTCAAGGCTGCTGGCAAGGAGGAGTTTGCGCCATCAAATTTCTCAGACGTTCACTGGATGTTATGCAGTTGGGAAGGTTGGAATTAGACAGTTATCAGAAATGAAATGTGGTCGAAGCACATTGAAACGTTGAAAGATTAATATACTTTTGTTATGGTTATCGATGGACTATCTCTTGAATTGGTTATCCATGTCGATGTAATTACTCAAATTGGCCTAGAGACATAATTATCCCAGCTTTTATTCATTGTGGTTGAGGCATCCATTATTATTGTGAATAGTTTGACATTCCCTCATCATTTACACCTGAAGGGGTATTACTTTCAATTGGCAAACGGGGAGATTGTGGTTGTTGACACCGGATGGGGGGCGCCTAATCCCCTGGAAAGGTACGCAGGGAGGGAAAGCTGAAGCAAAACCTCGAATCGTCTCGTCCACCACTGATCTCAAACAGCTGCTATGATTAAATTCTCGTCTTATTCATCATGGAATTTCATACTCAGGCGAGAGAGATGAAGGTGCGAGGTCAATCTAGAAATGCAGAACCAACAATGACATCATGATACTCACGGCCAAATATTACCCATCGGGAGAAATGATGTTATTTTTACTCCCCTTCCTACCTTGGATGATGCTATTAATAAGGAACTCTATCAACAGTGGGGGAGTGACAACGACGGATGACAAGTCCTTGTCGCCGGTGAAGAGTTAGTTCACAGATCCCGAGTCCTCTCGAAACTCTAAAGACACAACATACACAAATAGCTAAACTGACGTGTGCCGCCTTGAAAAATTGCAGGACGTTGCATGGAATTGCAATACTATCCATCTACTTCTCACCCGGCGTGGATCCTTGATGATATCTACGACCGTTGGTTGTAGATAAAGTAGGGGGCAAATTTGCTCTTATCGCTGCCCAAATTGACTTCGAATAATGTTACGAAATTCTACCCGCGCGCAGAGATTTCACTTCAAATGTGTGTCCTAAAGACCAAAGATGCCTCTTCCTTTGCATATGGCGATGGAAAATCTCTACCAACATACCTGCCAAATCCCTAGATTCAGACTGATGTTTCTAGAACAACTTAGACAGTATAAAAACGTCCCAACCCAGATATCGTGATCTTTACGACCATCCTATGCGCTTTCACATAATTTTGAGCCGTTCATATGCTCATGACAAACCTTCTCGATATCTTCTTTCCCATAGCCAAGCAATGTGCTAAACGGCTCGTACGGTTACCATCCGGGCCGTTCTCCCGAGTATCGTCTAGGGTTCCTGGACTCACAACCCACTTATAACAGAAGTTGACTAGTTAGAATCAACTATGGATCTTCAAGTCACATCTTATCACGGTAGGTGGATATTTATTGACTGATATTTGTCAAGCTCGTTCTCGCTTTTTCCTTGGGCGGATGTCCATGCTTGAGGGTTGATATCGAGCAATATCTACAAATGCAAATTTTTGACCCAATTTTCATAGAATGAGGCTGTTCTACGTTGCATGAATAGTCACTGTCAGGGTTTTAGGGATGAAAGAGCATAAAAATAAGACGTATCTAGGCGGCCCGGTAGGCATCTAGTGTATTTGGCTCATTCAATGCCTTACCTTACTAAATCATCAATATTGCTTGAAATGAAATTGCCTGCGTTGAATATCAACTGTAGCTATTAGACTGGGGCGTATTCTCTACAAAACAAGCGTGAAAGAATCAAAAACCCAATCCTTGGTCATAGATTCATACCATCCATATTGATGGGGAGACTTGAAGCAGATTTCTTGCAGCGATTTTCGGTTTGATCCACACCTACTCTTTGTTACATGTAAGTATTTCACCACCTTGAGCTAAATTCACGCAAATGTGGGTGCTCATATAAAAAAATGGAAGTCTATCCCTGAACACTCGATGCAGTCAATCATTTTTTGTACCTTCCTTGGGACATCACGTGGTAGCGCAGACACAAGATTCATGTGGTGTCGGAACTTGAAAATCAACAGTTTGTTTCAAATATTTCGACAGTTTTCCTCCGGACATACCCAACTTTTTAAGCGAACATATCGTTATATACACATTTTAAGGGTCGGCCCAGTAAAATATCGTCCTACATGTAAGCAGATATCGCTATATTCAACTACATGTTTTTGATTATGAATCACATGTCTATTCTGGGCGACTGGGGGTCACGTGTATCGATTCTGATTGGCTGAATAGGCGTGGCGCAGGTGGCTAGTGCATGTTTCAAATCTTCAGCTCCCATCCCATACAAATTATCGGGTTTTTTAACGTGAATATCTTCACATCCAGTGTCTTTCAGATAAAAATGGACCCATATGATTATTATTTATGTACTTTTATATCAACGAATGAAAAGAAATTTGATTTTTGAGTGCGCTGGCTAAATTTGGTGCATATAGAGCAGAAAGATGTTGAATTTCATGTTCCGACACCATACATGAAATCGTTAGATGACCTGCATGCCTGCTTAATAATAAGTGGTGACTAGCCGAGGCATGCAGTCTTGATCTTCTGGTAAAAAGCTACGATCGATACATGTACCGAGGTTGCTACTATCATCTTCGTGTATCGATTCTTCATCATTCTCTCTCACTTAACTTACTACTTGAAAACAATTCGGAAAACCACGATGCCATGTTACGATTCTCTAACATTACCTTTATCATCATAGTCTCTTCCTGAATGAAGCTCGATACAATATAAATAGAGTGTGCAACCTAATGACAAAGCTAAGGCTGGCAAAGGTATGCAGGAGTCAAGATGGCAGCAATATTACCCGTATCACCCGGAATGAACTCGGATATATCTTCGTGGACAGTCAGGAAGATCTATCGCTGTCAACCGAGAGGAAGAGATACGCTGTACAGGGAGCCCGGTATTGGATCCAATGCTGAATTGAAACCTCCCTGGAGCTCGCCTGTTCTAGAATTCCTTACGACTACCTACCAGGTTCAAAGTGATCCTCGATGACAAAAGATGCCCTCGTAACCTGCTTGTACGCCGAAGAAAACACATATATCCTGAACCGAGTCACTTCTATTTATGTTACATGCCTTGGCTAAGGCTGGGCTCATCTCTGGGTGGATCGCGACTAATCATATCGGGAAGAAAGACGCACTCAATTATTGACCATTATCCCCCCACAGTCGAGTCTGACGACAATTTGATGAGTGTCTACTTAAAATCAATTACATGTTTCTTGTTCAAGCTAGACTTGACTAATTATATACACCACTGCTGACAACACTCGCATGAATTTGTCAGCTCCGGAAGAAATTAGTCCACAGTAAATGTACACTATCAACGTGATGGCAGGATAGAATACGCTGTTACAGTAGAACCCTATTGCAAGAGTCTCTGTGGGAAGGGATGCTACTCTTGTAGGGGGCCTCGGCCCTCATTTGCGGTCTTCCTACGCGGGCGGTGTTATACACATGTATACTTAAATTTGAAGCTTTAAGTATATGTAGTAGTAGAACGAATTACTGACGGCGGCGAGACCGATGACAAGAATTATTTTGCGGTAGCCTGTCATGATGATAAACAGTAGTGTTCTCTTAGTCTAGTTGTTTCTAACATCTGCTCTATATAAAGACGTGATGTGAGAATAATGTCCCGGAGCGTAAGTTTTATTCTCACAAAGTTTGTATATATCTCAGCCAACAAACAAGATAGGATATTCTCTAGGAAGATTTACCCTTCATTCGGCAGAGCTACGTTATTTTTAAGAGAGCCTCGAGATATATCTTGACGAGAGGAGAACTTTGCAGGGACTTTGCATTTTACATATCCCACACCACATTTACATGTAGATACGGAAGCATGGACTGCTTGTCAAGGTGAGGGAGGGGATCTGTAGGGAGGCAAAAAATAAAATCGTTTGAGGGAGTCTTTCCCGCTGGGTTGGAGGATAGCTTCTTTCCCCCATGAGTCCTTCACAGACTTGGTGCAAGCCAAAGTCGTATGGGGCCGAACCGTAGCCATTTTTTTGATCCGTAGGTTTGGTGCTTGATCGATTGGTTCAAGATGTCGTGTCTGCATACTTGACTGGGAATTCCTCCGTAGCCAGGACGCTGTTCATCATTAGAGTTACGATCTCGTGCACTCGACAACGGCCTACTACAGCTTTTTTTTATCTTTTGATACCAATCTTGTCCGTACAACTTTAACGCGGTGGTTTGGGTAAGTTGAAGATTAACCTAATTCGTCATTTGGAACGCTCGATGTCCGACTATCTCGGCTGCTGTTGGCTCTCAATCGTGCATACTTGTCTCTTTGGAAGATAACAATTTGGAGCTTGTGGGGCAATGAACGTTGTGTATGTGCAGGTATACTCGTACGACGTTCGATGATTGACTACGAGCAAGTGTTGTTGTAATTATTTCTTAATATAGCGAAATATTGTACATCACCTATCTCTGGCTGTAATAACCACGCTAATCTCCATCAGGCTGTTGTACAGGTTCTCGTACTTCTACAACGTATTTACCAATTATCTACATCTGACCCAACGGCCGTTGTTTAACAGGCCTAAGATAGATAGTAGACGACTATAAGTTGTTGGATCAAATACTCAGCATCATGAGTATCCACGCGGCATCCAGTCCATCTGCCTCAACATGTAGGTCACGCCATTCATGACCAGAGGATACCGATCTAACAATGCCCACAGCAGCGACCAGGGAGGAAATGTCACAAGCTCGGCTCCCCCTCGCATATCGGGATAGCTGCGCGGGCTTACTGATCCCTCTCAACCGATGCCGTGTCGAGGAATACTACCTACCATGGAAGTGCGAGGTCAGTCGGAGAGAGCGCAATCGACCTAGTTCCCCCACCGACTCCAAACTGACAACCAGACGTATAGACAGAGCGACACAGCTACGAAAAATGCCAGTACGAAGAATTTAAGAAGCGAGTCGTCAAGATGGATGAGTTGAGAGCTGCCAAGGGCGGTGCGAGAAGCAATTAAGAGACCTACTCTGAATAGACGGCGCTTTCTTGATCGCGACCAACGAAAAGACGTCACGACTCACCGATCAGTCAATGTTGATGTGGAAGGCGTGTACTAGGGATTTTACTCGCGGGATCGCACTACAATTTGAAATGATAGGTTCAATGGCCGAGATCACTTGAGAGATTGAATTTCCGGAGACACGCTCCAATTGTTGGCATCAAAACTCCGACGTCTCCAGAAATATACATGCGGTAGGATTTGTAGATGGCATTGAATCGGTTATCAAGCAACTTCACCGCGCCGCTGCTTCTTCGCAAAAAGGCCTAGTTTAAAAGTTTGCCCAAAAACGCACCGATATAAAACGCTGCCGCGGCAAAAGTTGGCACGTAGCCCCCAGTAATCAGAGATAGATTCTTGTTACGCGTACATTATATCTTGATAGCGAGATCTCATTGTGATACGTGGGTCAAATTAGTATTTCTCTCGAGCCTCATTGTATATTTTGTTCCGTCCCGGTAGATGACGATTGGTCTTTGAACAGTCTGACGACTGCACCAGACCACGCATGTAAGAATTCACGCCCTCAATCTGTAGATGAACGGCGACCCATCCGCGCCACCATCCATCGCCGTAGACCACGGTGCACGCACACGCAGAGCCGCCACCTGATGAGCAGACCACATCGCGCCCGCGCAGCGATCATCCGACCTGACCCTGGACCCGTCCCGCCCATTCATTCGAGACGGACAACTGACGCGGCGCGGCTGCGACCATCGACTCGATCCGCGGCCGACGAACCATGGGAGATGAGATCCGCATCATGTGTGCACTCCATAGTGCCGGCTAGTCCGGCGGTCAGATAATCCTCCGCCCTAGGGGTCACGGTTAATCCATCTCTCCATCTATCTGTCTGTCTATCTATCTATCCATGGTGATCAAGTGTCGGATGGATCCACAATATATTGTGGGCTTATAATGTTATCTACATTCACGTTTTTGGAGAGGCGGCTTTAGCTCACTTGGGAGAGCGCCAGACTGAAGGCTCATGCGTGTATGTCAATCTGGAGGTACTGTGTTCGATCCACAGAAGCCGCAACGCGTTTACATGTAGAATTAATTTTTATTGGTATCCAGCTGTATCATCTCGGTGCGTCACTAGTTCTGGATTCGACTGACGGGTGCATCGATTGTTCGTGTACGCATTTATTCAAATTTGTGCTTGAAAGACCAGGATAATCATTGTTCACGTGTATGGTAATGTTGGATGGACGAGTGGGTAAGCAACTTTGATCAAGTCTTGAATAAATCTCAAATACATGAACGCACATCGGCCTATCTATCTAATCGGCGAGTATCGTCTACCCCCCTCCCAACAGGAGGGGGGCGCAGCAAAATGCAACAGCTCGGCAAAATGCGACACTTTTCCACACCAAAAATCGCCAGAATCCATCGATTTCAGCGGCGCTCAACTCAACAATGCCTCGATGGATTCATCTTTAATTTAGAATTTGCGTAGAGTTCTTCACAAAATTCCAGATAGAGTCTTTTTTTCTGCTCTCCATCTAGCTAAAGTCATCGAAAAACCTTCCGTTCAATCACTAGGCGAAACTCCAACAGGCATACAGGGGTATTTAGGGGCGCCAAGAGGACAGAATGAGGTTTTCAGCTCGGAATGAGAGGAGGAACAGAAGAAATACCACAAACTTAAGTATCATGAGTGGTTCTCAGTAAGTATTTATTTTAGAACAAATCCATCGAGACGTTGAATTGTGCGCCGTTGAAATCGATGGATTCTGGCGATTTTTGGTGTGGAAAAGTGTCGCATTTTGCCGAGCTGTTGCATTTTGCTGCGCCCCCCTCCTAACAGGAGGGGGGTAGACGATACCCGCCGATTACCACCTCTACAGTTAAACGGTAAATCTCCTGGATGCTCCACGAAGCTCACGAGGGTGCTGGTTCAAGGATCTGAAGAGTATCAAGTTTATATTATTAAGTAATAGTATTCCTGTCAATTCTAGTCGAGCAAATTAGAGTATGATTATTATCCACCTGCCAACTGGACGATGGTCTCAATTGGCATCAGTTAGTTTCTCACGGCGCCGCATCTAAATTAATTAATATTCTTTACAGTTTTGCCCTTGCTTCGGTAGCTGCTGTGCTGGCATCCTGATTCAGAGCCACGTTTCCACTGCTAGTGTCTTCAGTGCCAAAAAATATCACCTCCACGGTCAAGTCATCACTATTCATGTCAATATTGCTTGAAACCTTGAATTAGTGGGATAGTAGAGGAAGACTTACCGATACCGTCTTGAGTATGGCGCCGGAAGGGAAAGTAAGGCACAGACCATTTCGCTATCTTTGCCTCCCAGGGCATTCCGCACCAAGTGCGTCGCTACATTTTTATCTTGCACGACAAAGCGCTCCCTCTCACCCGTGACGCCCCACTGTTTTTGTCTGATGGGCGCTTTTTGACCGTCAAATGCCTGATCAGATGTTTTCACTTTCTGAACTAGGTGGCCACTTTCCTGACTTCGAGTCAATTTTCGGATCCAGGAAGTACCTTTGCTAGTTGATGCTTGCTTTTCAATCCATTCAGCTACTAATCCGACAACTTCTTCGTTGCTGAGCATTTCCCATAGGCCATCAGTCGCCATGACAACAAAGTCACCTTTCTCAGGGTGGATTTGGGTCGTCGTCACAACAGGCTCAGCAGTAACATAGGGTGGCGTTTGAAGTAATTTCGAGGGTGATCGACCAAAAAATGATGCTTTAAGGCGTTCCGAGACCTCACGGCTCCATTTGTAAGAAGCATCGCCAAAAGCACGCGTGGGTTCCAGGCCACCTAGAACGCGACCATTACGGATTACATTTTCTTCTCGTGGATGCTCTTTTCTCATTCGTGCTTCTTCACTAGGATTGCTTCCAGTTTGGTCAGTAGAGAGAGGTAACGCTGTCCACATTCCAGCTTCTCCGCGACGCCCCAATATGGCGCGAGAATCTCCAGTACAAGCCACTCGTAAGAGCTTTGAGCTGCTGTCATAGAATGAAAGAAGAGCGCAAGAGCCCGATAGGGCTGGTGCGAGTAGCTCGGCTGCGGCGATTTTAGAATTAGATTTGAAAGTTTTTTCGGCACTTTCGTGTACAATCTCATTGTCTAACTGCGTGAATCCTGTCTTAATGGCTGCTTCAATCGCTTCATTTGATGGGGGAAAAGAATTTTCTTTAGCCGCAGTCTGATAAGTGAAATTCAGTTCTCGAGCAACAAAATTTATTAAAACTTGCCGTAGCTTTGCAGAAGTGGTCCAGCCTCTATGAGTTGTTAGAATGATGAGATTCATAGAAGAATAACTCACGAATGACCATCATACACTCCCCAGAACATCCAATCACTAGCTGGATTGGGCACAGCAGAGGTATCTGCCGATGGGTGAGGCATCTCTATGATTTTCTCGGAGTGATCATCTTCAATGGGATCATTGCTTGGGACTTGTACAATGTCATACCTGATGACACCCTTGCCTCTACCAACGAAGAAACTTTGTTGATTCCGTCTTAATTTTTGCGTAGCTTGATCTGGAGTCATCATTTCCAAAGTTTTTGTACCAGACTCATCCGTCTCTTTTGAGATGGGTTCATTCCCTTCAATGACACTTGTGTATAAAGTATCAGGACCCACAACAACCGCCTTTCTTCCAAATCCCGGTGGAGGCTCAGGGCCAAATGTGGAAGTTGCTTGCGAGTTCACCAAGTTGGCATTAGTAACATCTCGAGGTTGAATATTGTAAGAATACCATGCTCCATAACTCAAAGCTCCAAAAAGAAGTGCAGCGGAGATTTCAGGGAAATGCATTGACCTTCCTATTCCAGATGCGTGATTGAATGGGCGACGAAAGCCAACGGAATAGGCGTAATTCAATGAGTTGATACGTCCATGGGCACACTGGAAGCTCGGCGATGGATGAAGACGGATGGCCAGAAATGCTTTGGATGTAACTCGGTTCATTTGATCGTAAAGCCAGATGGTGGCCAAATTTCGTTGAATGAGTTTATCGCGCTTTGACAGCGTTCGTCGCACCAGTAGAGTGCAGATACTCAGAGAATGGTAATGCTGGTCCAAAGTGCCATTGAAGTTTCAGATAAAAGTTTGGAGCAAAATGTTCGGGGCGATACTTGTACGTCTGTAGGCTGGTCAGACGCGGAGGGAACTAGAGAGAGCTTATGGTAAGAGCCAATACGCGGAAGCGATACTTGTACAACCTAAACATCAACCCAAATGCCAAAATTAACATGATCACGACAGAACTAAAATTTTAACAGCTTTGGGGGAAATAACCAAATCGACAAGATTCTAACGTTAAACGGTTTCAATACTATTTCAAAGATTTGTCATGGTGAACTCAGAGTGGAGATCCAAGTTGGGTTTACATTAGTCGGCAAACAGCTGATTAGGTGATTGAACACAGTCATGACCATCTTGGAGAAATAATAATAAAGCTTCAAGAATTTAATCTTCCCACTTTTCATACCAGAAAACTTTCTCTTTCCTTTATTTTCAGAAGACTAACTGCCATATGTCGACTCGGCAACTCCGAAGGTTGCAAAAGCAACGAGAGCGGGAAACTGCCAAAGATTCGGACAACGATGAGGAAGAGATTTATGAACCACCTTCTCCTCGAAAGCATAAACCCAGCCTATTTGCCAATCTAGCCTCCCTTAACGATGAAGTAGACGATAACGAATCAGAAGATACCGATAAATCTACAAAAGAGCATGTGCAACCTAAAACTGAGTCGGTCTCGGTCGCAACAAAGCCAAAGAAGTCTAAGAAAAAATCCAAAGCGGTGAAGAAATCTGACAAGAACACCATCAAGAGGATTGGAGAAGATGATATTGAACGAGCTTTGAAGGAACTAAGGATCAAGGTACCTGTTGTGAGCGGCTCTCAAAAACCTTGCGCTTCTCATGTCAACGCTACTCACGAGCAAATTTGTGCTATGATGAGTGCTCAAGAAAAGCATCTCAAGGTTGGAAATGAGATGCGAAACTTATTTGGAAAGACTGCGGTCATGAAGACTGAAGATACTGAGGGACCACGAGAAGCCAGGCGCGGGCCGTTGCAGGATCAACAACTTGATCTGGAAACAGCATTGCGAGGACATCATGCCCCTGGTAAAGGATTCTCCGAAGTTGTTCTACGTCGGAATTACTTTATTCTCGGGAAAGATCATTGGCCCAAGGGGCCGGCAGGAAGGATGACAATGGAGATTGTCGATGACCAAAGGCCGGACGGGGCAATTGAGTTTCGATTTGAACATAGTCAGATATATCAAGAAACACAGTTAACTTTTTATCACAACGTTGAAAATGGAGATCCTGAATCATTGATTAAGCAGTTAATTGAAAATCGTATGTTCATGAGCTCTTTCTATGACTTACATTCTGACTATTGCAGCCGGTCATATTTCTCTTCTTATACAGGTCAGTAAGATCGCCAAAAACCAAGGAGACCATTCGCTATCCTCTGATTTATTAGAACGTGCACTTTTTTATTTCGGGAGAGCAGCCACATCCTATTTTAACACAAAGCTTTCCCAAGGAAAAGCGCGTCTGAATTTTGCTAGGCCCGAAAACAGGGAGCTATGGCTTGCAGGGTACCATTACATCAGATCACTAATGATGAAAGGAACCTACCGAACTGCTCTAGAATGGGCAAAGTTATTGTTCAGTTTGAATATGGAAGACGATCCTTACTGCATGAAGCTTATGATTCATAACCTTGCCCTTAGAGCCAACGAGTCTAAATGGCTCCTTGACCTCTACGAAACAGAATTCTATTCCCAGCGCGTAAAGTCCCTCGATCAAAGTATGATATCTCATACAACTCCGTCACTAGTGTTAGCAGCCTTACGGTTGCAAGATCACAGTAAAGTTCGGATTCTTCTGAAATGCTCCATGGAACAAATACCCTGGCTTTTTTCACGCCTATGCTCTTCCTTGGATCTTGAAGCACCTCCTAGCATATGGGGGAGCGAGCCGAGAAGTAAGTCTGAATCGATTTTTACTGAGCTCTATGTTTCCCAAACTCGGGACCTGTGGAATACGCCTGAAGCGACTTCACTTCTCATGGAAATAGGCCATACTATTTCCAAGGTCAATTCCTCCGAAGAAATGAATTCCCATGACCCAGTCTCACTAGACGTAGCACGATTTGTCTATTTGGATAATACGCGTGAGATCATGTCATTAGTACCTAGGGAGCTTCTTCATCGTATCAACAACTCAGATTCAGATCCATTGCCTCCTGATACCAACCTTTTCTCCTATGAGGCTCAGCAGCTTGCTAATCAAGAATTCACTCGCTCGATTGTTGATCTCGAAGAACAATTTCAGCCCGTATCGACTTTGTTACGTGTTCTAAATAACCTTCCGGATTTTGGTCGACACGCGCTTGAGCAAGTGCTTGTGCATGTTTCCGCCGGTAATAATGAGAATCAAGATGAAGACGAACGTGAACAGCAGTCCTCTATAATTAGCTTTACTAGAGGCCTCCTGAGTCATTATCGAAGGCCGAGTAACCAAGCGGGAAATGAGTCAGATGAAGATGCGGAGGCTGAGGCTGAGCAGGAGATTTCGAACATGATTGCACCAGATAGAGAGGCATCTGGGGATGGCCCAGAGCCGCAAAACACGACTTCTCTGCATGGGGAAACTCCTGATGAAGGCACTGAGCCAGCGGTTAGTAGTGTCCCGGAGATAGAAGCGTCTGAAGAACTCATGGAGTCACAAGATACAGATGTCCCAGGATTCTTAGTTCCTACCCTTGTGCATTTGAGTTGTATGATTATGGGGTTGAGGCCGGAAGATCTTTCAGATAATGATGGTGAACCTAGCTAGCTAGCTAGATTGCTCCAATGGGTGCTGTGCTGGCCATATAAGCTCAACTCGGTGTTTCACCTCTGACAGCTGAAAATGATGACTTTTTACGGACCCTTGTGAACCCTGACCACATTCACGTGTTACTACATTATCCGAACCAGGGTATACGATAAGGTGAGTTGGCTCAGTTACGGCACGATCTTCCTAATTGTCCATGATCAGTGGAATAGCTTCTGATTCCGATTAATTACTCAGAGCTTCTATAGTCTTACACTTCACTTTATGCTGGTATATTTGTCGCTTGAGCCTCTCCATTACAGCTGGCTTCTTAAAAATCTTTTTTATGCTTGGATACTTTTGCTTGCCTCTCAGCTAGGAAAATCAAGTGATTCCGTACATTCGAAGGCATATCCATAGCTTTACTCCCATATTTGTCAAAAGAGGCATCGACAGACTCTTTGTTTGTGCCGAAAAGTCTTGATGAAGCCATCAAGAAAGAACTTGAATCGGTTCCAGCTCGCTCACACGAATACATTTGCGATGGACTAGATCAGTCGAATAGACGAGAAGTCGAAAGACCTCACAACGAGGAAATGTCGCATCTCTCGGTCTCTGTCATTGTCATTGTCATTGTAGAAATAGTAACGGGTCGAAGCCATTGGCTTCATACCTGTCTTGGGTCGGAAACCCATTTGTTTCCAGCAGACCCGTGTCGAATCCAAGGCAGATAAACCATCGAACAGACTCTGCGACGCCAGGGAGACAAATGTGCGGCATGTGCTTGAGTCGTGCAACGAATGCGTCGGTCCAGAAATCATGGAACTTGCACGGGTTTGTTCGCTTGAGTACAAACGGCATATACACACTGCAACGACACTCTCCCTTGTAGTTTATTTCGTGACCATGGGGCACCGACGTGGGGGGCGTCGGCATGCATGGGCAAGCTTTCATAATGGCGGTCGTCACGTGTGCCTGCTTCGCGTCATCGGGTTGATCTGGCATGAGCGTTCTGAGCTGGCTTCCATCCGGGATTCGTCCTGCGTGTGCAATTTGATGTACTGATTTAAATCACTGATTTAAATGTACTAGGCGGTCTCAGTAGCAACGTTGGGCTTGCTAGGGACCGCTGCCCTACGGGCTGATTCTTACTCGACAGTCGATCTATCCCGGAAAGACTTTCGAAGCGACGTTCTTCCGGGGAAAAGAGGAAACAAAGGTACCTTGGGCTCGACGGACGGACACCTTACCTTTTTTTTACTGTTTAAATTGGACGCACATACAACGTTAGATGTAGTTCGAAAGTTGTTTCCTTTGTCAGAAGTCGATTCGATGCTGAGGGAATGGTAAGTGATCAAGGTCGACGCTTTGGCTAGTATCGGTCATTCCTATGTGGGAGAATTTCAATCATAACGCACGCAACATCTAAAATACATAGACACAGACAATACTAACTGGTCGTCTGGTTTGTTTAAATAATAATATCTCCTCTCCCTTGACCCTGGGAATATATCTTCGCGAGTGATGAAAATTCCGACTAGAGCTGCGGCTCTGAATTTCCTTTTCTAGGAGCCTCGATACACAGCATTCACCATGTACGATATGTAAGAAGTATGCCATCCCACAGATGTGGAAAGATACCACCGCATCCGGTTGTATCTGGTTGATATTTGAGAGAACATAACTTCATCCTGGTCAATATGACGCGCGTTGGACTCTCGGCCCAGCCCTTAGTTATCGTTACCTGTATATTATGTTTCAAACCAACCCTTGATGTGGGTGGCCACAACAACAGCATCGTCAACAACAAACACCTCTTAAGTTGTTCAACAAACAGATTGCCATGGAACGGCATAAGTGTAAGATCTAAGTCAAGTTGAATGTTGTAATAAGACTTGATTTACTAGTGCAGTATATAGAAGTCCGCACTGGGAGGAGATTATATCTTCATATCTCATCATCTGCTCTGATATCTTCATCATCGATTTCCATACACCGAAAACTCCTAACCGTATTTTTACTATCTCCGCATTGTAAGCACACACCTTACAAGTTCTGACAATATTCCACAAACTCATCCCATCACGCAGAGCGTCCAACGAAAATTATTAATTCAACCCTCATTATATTTTTAAAACTGTCTTGATAGAAGATAATACTCATTCTAGCCAATCATTTCAGCGGCGGTCATCCGTGGCCAGGATTCGCATCGTAAGCAAGTGCATGAACTAATATTATATCCCAGGCTGATGTCCATTGCGCGTATTCCATACACATCTGAGCTGTGTGGAATTTCTAGCGCAAATAGCTGGCTGGAGAAATATAGATGTACGTCGGTGATTTTGATGGTCTTCGTGGCTTTTCTCGACAGCTGCCCTGGGGCATATGCGCGATTAGCGTGGCTATCACAGATCGAGCTAACCGGCACGTGGTCGCTTAAATCACGTCGAACACTGTCATGTAGGACATTCGCTTAGAGCCGATCCGTAATGTACAATACTCAGCGATCATCCCTACTCGAGGCAGCTTCCAGAAGCTTCGAGGCTCTGATGATGGCGGCGGCGGCTCTGTTTTTACGCTTCCTCTGACGCGCGAAATCTCAGGCAGTGGAGAAGGGTCCTCTTAACGGGCAGGTGCGGCGTCTGAGAGAGGAAACTTGCTCAAACGACGTCAACATGGCCCTCATTTCCTCGCTCGTGAGCAAGTTTCCCAGGATGGGCCACGTAAGTCGGTCAGTCGGTATTACTCACTCAGCGTCTCAAAGAGTACGGCGGCGGCGTGCGTTGGGTCGCTAAGTGTACATGTCGGTAATATCTTCTAGGAACAGTGTGCCAGGCAGGCCAGAGGTTGAATTAGTATAAATCAGTCCCCAATTTCATTGGCCCAATGTCGAAACGTAAACGTACCCTGAAACGTCCCGCGGCCCTTCCTTCTCCTCGCGGACGGAGCCCCTCATGCTTAAATAAACCACGATTGCCGCATGTATTCTATCCCTCATCAACCTCATTTTCTAGAAACATCCAACCCATATACAACACACGCCAAAATGTCCCACATCTACAAATTTAATGTCCAAATGAGCTGCGGTGGTTGCTCGGGCGCCATCACTAGAGTACTCGAGAAACTTGAAGGTGAGCCTCCTCCGAGTCTCGATCTCAAGAACTTCCTTTTATGAGTAAAAGTTGGGCTAATGTTTTCTTACAGGCGTTGAGTCCTTTGATGTCTCTCTTGATTCTCAAACAGCTACCGTCACCGCCAGCGATTCTCTTTCATATGATACCGTGCTTGCGACAATTAAGAAGACCGGCAAGAAAGTTCTTTCGGGTGAGGCAGATGGTGAAACCAAGAGCGTTGATTAGGACTGTATAATATTACATCTAAATTCTTATGGGCTGGCTCCGAGTGCTATTTGATACCTGCTGCGAGGGATACTGGTCAGGATATAAGTGAGAACCATACAAAAAAATTGTTAAACAGAGCATGGGAATAAAAATGAACATAAATTATGCTGGTTTTGAACTAGAAGTTTTTAATAGACGCCCTACAACAGAGAATTGCTATTAAAATCATGAGTCCTAATCCCACCCACGGTTATTCAGTCAGTTACTTTTCCTCTGAAAGCAACGTGAGGCACGCCGAGTTATAACCTAGAACAACTAGGGATTAATGATTTTATTTGATGATCGTGCAATCTAAGTTTTGTAATTGACTAGGATTTTATAGTTGATTCCTTGTGGTGTCTCATGTAAAAAAAGCCAGTCATCCAGCTTCCGGGACCATCTTGACGGTATAAAAATAAAGCCTAGGCGATGATTTCATATCCCCGAGGCCCAGAGTATGTTTTTCGATCCGAGAAGAGCCAATAGATTACCAGGCCAAAGATGGGAAACAAAAACACAACGACACACCACAGGAGTTTGTGAGACGGGGGCCGGTTGGACTTTAAGACTTCGACTAGAATGGAATCAGTACATTAATTCCAAGGAAAACAATCATCTACACACTAAATATAATGACATCAAGGACCAAGACGATAAATCCGATGGCGCTTCCGCCGCTGCCATACTTCCAAGCATTTCCGTGCCCCATGACGGCAGCATCTCCGGTCGGCGCGGCACCGACGAGGAGCGGGAGGAGAAAATGGAGACAGAGATATGGAACAAGGTGGATCAACTGGATCATGTTGGGTGGTGAAATTATCTGAGATGGAGATGCCAGACGGAGGTTGTGAGGCAGAAGCGACAATAGTTGGACGCACGGACAGCGTTTCATTCTGACCTAAGCATGTGCGTCATCATGCGGCGCATAATAGCGGCGTGACCAAGTCGACCGGGTACATGAGCTCGGTCACTGGGGTATTCCTCCAGGGTAGGTTTTGTCCAGTGGTGTGAAATTAGCGACTTACCGGGACGCACCGCTAGTTACTGCAAAAAGGCTATGAGCAGTACAAGCTACTATTCCTCCAGGGTAGGTTTTGTCCCGTGGAGTAAAGAGCGGGAGTTTTTGAGAGCCATCTTTTCCTGATTCGGTATCATGTCAATAGACATCAACTTTTTCATCTTCTTTTAAGGGGTTGGCTAAAATACACTCGAGTGTTAATAACGGACGTGCTAAACGGACAGTCCCAAATGCTCGCTGGACGTCCCTGCAAGTAGATTGCGCTTCCACGCTAACCAAATCTGCATTGATCAGCGATCTCGTCGAATATTTTTTGCGCTACTCCAAATCTGGTCACTATCGTTATCAAGTATAGTAGTTACCATGACAACTTAGAGCCCGTGTTTAACAAACACAACATAAAGATACCATTTAGAAATATTGGTCCTGAAATTGCCTTAATAACTTTTCCAAATCGTCCAATTCTATATTCCAATTTCATCTTCCTCACCTCCAACTTCGCCTCACTTATTGAACTCCAAATTACAATGGCTGAACTGAACTTTAATGCGCTATCA
>JAKRRZ010000285.1:0-24944 GCA_022627015.2 Podosphaera aphanis
GACGACAGACTCTCTAAGCTAGTGATGGTGAAAATGTGACAGATCTAGGGCTTGGACAGATCAAAACGACAAGGTTTCTCTGCTCGATCACCGGCAGTAAATACGCCCTAAATTAGCTCCAAAAACACGACCAAGATATGGCCGGGTCTGGACCCCTGTGTTTAATAAAAGGCCGTTTACATTGTGGACCCCTGAATGAGAGTATGATTACGGAAGGTGTGTTTCTCATAGAATGACTCATTTTGACGTTCTGGAACACTCATACTCAGACTTCAGATAGTTCAATAATTTTGGTGATGTCGTCATAGTAAGGGCTTGGCATGGCAGAAAAACAGTTTTCTCGGCAGAAAGCCAAATTAGGATTAGCGAACTGCGATTTAGCTGGACCCTAAAGTTTTGATCAATAAATCCGATAAAAAGCCTTCACATTGTGACACATCGTCGACACCTTATATTTCGGATATCAGTTCGCGACTACTGAACATCAGTTTTTCTACTAGTGCCAAAGTGTGGCTGGACTCTAATCTACGACTCCTTGTTGGTGATTTTCATTTAGTAAACATATTCTTACACCTGTCTCTTTTATGGTAGAAGCCCCTTTCATGTGGCTAAGATAAGACCCTCTACTTACTTGAGACGCGTGCACATAGCTCTCTAGCGTTGACCAAGTCGATTGTCTTCTTGCCACCGCAGAGTCTTTGATCACGGTCTCCGAGACACAAACATTGGCTCCCTCGTTAAATAATCCGTAGGTTCCATGGCAAGAATCAGAGTGTGACTCTAATCACCGGCGATCCCATTCTTCGAAATAGATTTGGTTGGATTATTTGATGCGAATCCCTCGTGCTCGTTATAGAACTCTATATATCAGTGCCTTACGTCGTATTTTCATATCTAATTACCTGGAGTAGGTTCTCAAATCTAATTTTAGTAAGTAAAGAACTAGTAAGGGCTAGCCGCTAGCACACAAACAGCGTTCCCAGGCGAAAAATTGCCTTCATTCCCTCAGCTTTCATTATGCCGTCCCCAAAATATTGCAGCCAAAGTAGCGGTCCAGTCGCCTTCAAAGGGGTGACCACGAATTATATTTAATGCCCATGTGATGCACTCAGGGGGTAATTCAACGCGTAACTGACAGTGAGATTTAGTGAATCTATCCTTCTTAACTTCATCAAGGATACCTAAATCACAAATTGCTCTCTCAATATTGTTTTAACTAGTAAAAAGCTTTACTGATAGATTCTATCTTTCGACTGATGTTGAATGTAATTGAAGGGTTCCTTCAGAGCAAATGTTGAATTTACTGCCTTCTAATGGATTCATGATTGTCATTCGTGACGATGATGCGCATAGTGGTTTCTTAATCACGCGAATGTGTGGAAGATACGATACACCAAGCTACATTAGTGCCGAGCGGGTGCCCAGATTTTCCCAGTATCTGCATTTGAGCCCGCTAATCACATTGAGTCGAATGGGTAGGAACGTATTCACCATGACCCAAAGGCTACGGGCCGAGGGAAACCTGGGGGGGGGGACTTCATCAAGGAAACCTCCGCTGTTTTTCTCGTACTCGTTTTCGACGATCAGTGGGAGTCATGTCTAAAATGAGTCGTGTAGGAGTTTAAGCCACCCACCGTTTCTAGAGAGCGTGATCAGCGCTTTACCACTTGTGCCAACAATCTGCAATAAGTTTTGATCAGAAAATGCCATCGCCCTGCTTCTTTGGGACAGTTTTGTAAGGGTAGATCGTAGCAAGGGAATTAGGAATGACAATGTTGTGACGAAGCCGAGACCCGCCGATGAGGGAAGGACTGCAACCCTTGGCTGTTCCAGATATGCAAACATACTGAACGATTAGACCCGGCACCGCGTGAAGGTGAAAGAGTTCGACTTAGCCAGCTGGTCATCACGCGTTGTTCTTGGAGTAACAGTAAAGCGTGTTACATAGTACAGATAAGCCTCAACGTTTGTTGAATTCATCGAAGTAGGCTAGCTGATAGCAACGGAGTGTGCCTAACCAAAAACGGCGATCGCGCTCTAATTTATATTAGTTCTTCAAGTAGTACTTCATATAGCATTTTAATGCAACCAGCTTACAGCAACCGGAATTGAGATCACAAAAGCAGTTGAATCATTCTCAAATAGGTGTAGACTTTTACTTGTGTTTATCTGATAGAAGAATATTCTACTGGGGCGAGGAAATCACAGTTTAACGTAAAAGATATCAAAGAGTCTATCGCATACTAATATTTGCACTCTTCACGTCTATCGACCCTATCGGTGATTATCGAAGCAGAAAGTTGATACAGAATCATTAGAAGTATTGTCCAATCTGTACAAAAACCGATAAAACTCGTAGTAATCTATTATGGAAAAACTCACAAGGTTTGCATGGCTCTTTGATTGTATGGATTCTTTGTAAACTAATTCTGCAACGTAATTGTATTTCATCCATATTCATCGCCGCTATCAGAGCAGGAGCTATCAAGCTACTGTGCTCAGAAACCCAGGAACTTAAAGGCCACTTTGTTTCTTAAGTAAAAGCAACTCAACTACGTGGTGAGATGATGTACTAAAGATGAACAATATAATGAAACTACATGATGGTGAATCTTTTAACGGTTGTGGACATATCGCATCCCAATTTGGGAATTCATTTTCCGCAATCTAGTATAGGCGAGGTGGGGTGCAGTTGGGAGGGGGGGTGTTGTGTGTGAATTGGCAGAAATCGGCGAGCTAGCTTGACTGCAGATAAGACATGAGTGAAGGATTTGTATCAAACACGCGCGAAGGCGAGTCAATCCTTGCGTTCGGATTCTACATGTCCATGGCTTCCCCACTTGAGGCAGCAAAGTTGAAGCCACTAGATTGGGCCCCAGAGGTGCCGAAGCCAAAAGTACCTTGGCCTTCTTGACGTGGTTCGACTACTTCTATCCCATCATCTTCATCAGAAAAGTATTTTTCTATCATGTTGTAGGCTTTCATGTATATCTCTTCGTTAGCGTTGGTTTGACAATCGTGAATTTTCTCCATGCCATTGCATTCTTCGATGAATAATGCGTATCGATTAATACTCTCTTGGCCTTCACCAGCAGCATCTTTATCCATTTCCCCAACTTTTAATATATTTTCGAGGCCATCAAGAGCAACTTGGATAATCTTGTTATCAGGACAAGCTAGTAGATCGCAGAGTGGTTTGATACATCCTTGACTGACTAAGTATCGAATCTGGTCAGGTTTGTGGAGCCCACCAGACGTAGCATTAGAGATTGCCCAACAAGCCTCTTTGCGTGTCTTCAGATCGCCATTAGATAGAAGATGGATGAGGGGTGGAATCATATTTGCATCGATTACAGCTTGAATCTGAGTTGCATTACCAGCGGTAATATTGGAAATTGTCCAGCAGGCCTCTTTTCTGATCCCATCCTTCCCAGAACTGAGGAGAGATAAAAGAGCAGGGAGGGCGCCACAATTTATGATAACCTGAGTTTGGACATCGTCACCAGTCACTATGTTTCCCACTGATCGGAGGGCTGGGGTTTGAACAGATGTTGAAGCGTGCATAAGTAGCTCGACAAGGCGACGCGGGATGCCCGCCTCAATGACTGCCTGAATTTTGTCATTAGATCCGTCCGATAAGTAAGAAATTGCCCAACAAGCGTCAATAAGAACTTCGTCGTCGAGAGAGAAGATGAGTTTAGCGAGAACAGGAAGGGCTGGAGAGATCTGATGAAGAGGTAAGTACGCTATCAAGTCAATAAAGCAGCTTACTTACAGTGTTCCAGTCAGGCTGAGGGGTCTTGCCCCGACAAAAGTTACTAAGTGTCCAGGTAGCATTACGAAGAAGGCTAAGCTTGCGACTGTCGCCTAGTAGATTTAGAAGTGGCTTTAGAGCACCACAGCTCAAAACGTAGTCGCGACAGGATGGGCTATCCCCAGCAACATTTCCTAGGGCCCAAACAGATTGCTCACGAACATCGGGTTCGTGACTGCCGAGCAACTCGACAAACAATGGCACGGCACCCGCATTAATAACAACTTGTGTCTGTTGTGCAGAGCCAGAAGCGATATTTGTCAGAGCCCAACAAGCTTCAAATTGTACTAGAGTGTGTGGTGATCGCAGGAAAGTAACAAATCGGCTTACAACGCCAGTTTTGATGACTTCCTCGATGGGAGGATTGCGTTCCTTAGACAGTAGCTTTCGGAATTTTGTTGTAGCTTGGATTTGTAGATCAACCTGATCTGAAATTACCCCAGCCACCATCTGAGGAAGGTCTTCATTTAACTAGAACATGGTCAGTATGATAACTAACACATAAAATACTTCGAATATCAACCGGCTCCAGTTGAAACACTTCAGTGGAGTGAACCCATTCCCCGTGTTAGTTTTGACGGAAGCGAAATAAATTATTTCGCGTGCCTGTTACCCCACCAGAACTAAACAGCATGTAGATGACCAACTAAAACCACATAGAATGAGGCTCCGGACCACAACTTAAAAAGGTTGGATTTTCTATTTTAACAATTTAAACAGATGAGTTGCTTACCTGACTTTCAGTCGGTGCAGAATCATCGTCACTATCTGGCTCAGCCCCAAGAGATGCACCAGGGCGAGACCCATCACTACCTGTAATTCCTCTTCTTTTTGCTAAATTCTCCTCTCGCTTAGCCTTTCGAATCTCAACTTGCTGCTCATCTCGGCGGCGTCTCAACTCTTCGGGCTTGAATGTGTTTTTCGCCTTGAATTGAGTCCGGCGATGCTCTGGGATAAAACGTTCAGCCATAATTGCGCTAATTATACGCGCTTTGAGGAATTAGCAGAATTCTCAAGATTCTTGCTACTTGTGGTTGAATGAGAAGTTAGATGGTAAAATAAGGGAGTTCTTGCGTGAGTGGGAGTTAAACCGTTAGTCACTCTATGGACAGAAGAAGCGCTTCATGTTAAACAAAAGCAATGACCTAGTAAGCGAGGCGTAAGTGGGGCATTAATGGAGACTTATAATTCATCAGCCTCGTCGCGTCTCGGTCGGGGAGGAGACAAAACAAATAATAAAACCAGAGGAACTAGATCAAACTTCTCTGGTGTTGGAACTTGAAAATCAATAATCTTCGGCTCCATGGACACCAAGTTTTCAAACCCAAATAAATTTAGCCAGCGCACTCTAAAATCAAATTTCATTTTGATAAGTTGATAGATGTTAAAAAATCCGATAATTTGTATGAGAGCTCAAGATTTGAAACATGCACTAGCCACCTGCGCCACACCCAATCAGCCAATCAGAAACAATACACGTGACTTACTGTCGCCCAAAATAGTCATATGATTCCGAATCGATCACCCGCAGTTAGGTATAGCGATATTAATGTACGTGTATCACGATATTTTATTGGACTAGCCCCTAAATAAGTCTATAACGATATTTTCGCTGAAAGTGTGGGGTATGCACGAACGATAACTGTGCAAATTTTTGAAACAAAGTGTTGATTTTCATGTTCCGACACCATAGTTGCTTCCATGACACTTAACTCACAATTCTCCTAGGCCGGATAGCTTGCGCATGTACAGAAACCTAAATATCTTCGGAACGCCTGATGAAAAACTCCATGGCCCATCACTCCCCAGAATTGAAGGTTCCTAATGGCTTCCACACTTTACAGCAACTTGAAGAGATTCGCTGTACAAGATCGGGTAAATTGGGCCTCAGTGTAATTGGTCTTGTAAAAAGATTCCAGCCCTCAAAGCCGACCCGGGGATCAGGTACATTACAATATCGTTACTTCATGACACCAATTGACATAACCCTAGATTATAAATGTTCCGTCGAAATAGCTGACTATTCTATGACCTCTGGAGTAAAATTTTCGATGTTCTGGCCCTTAAACCACATGCCAAAAGATCTCAGCCCAGGAGACGCAGTTATCATCTCAAGAGTAAACGTAAGTAAATCTCTTAGATGGCAAATAGTATATGGTTTGCCTTACCAATATAGATTGATCAGACATGGGAATCTTTGGCTCTTCTAGCCTCTAAAAGCACAATCTTATATGTTATCTCGACTAAAGATACCAGAAACGCAACAAGAGCTTCAAGGTCTACCGGATCATGGGAGTCGTTCTCATACGACTATGAACCTAACAACAAAATGATACCGGTTCTAGAAGAGGAACAAATGAAATATGCTATACAGCTGAACGATAGAAAAAGAGAAATTTTAACATCGTCACTACGTGAAAACTCTATGCCTACATTATCCCAACCTAGAAGTTTCAAAGATAAATTCGCACTTATTAGAGATGTTAAGGTTGGCAATTTCTACGATATTATTGGGGAGGTTTTCAAGATATGGCCATCGGCAAGTGGCTGTGTCTCAGTGTATGTCTCTGATTACACTGCGAACAGTCTATTGTACAATTATAGCTCGAATGAGACCGAAGGTCGCGAGGGAGACGAGTATGCTTACTCTATAATTGATTCGGAGAAATCTAGGTGGCGGGGCCCATCAGGAAAACTAACTATTCAAATTACTCTCTGGGGCTTGGATGCGGGATTTGCTAGCGAGAGTATAAATTGTGGTCACTGGTTGTATCTAAAGAACGTACGCATGACGTTAGGTAAAAACAACGGCATCCTTGAAGGAAAGCTGAGTAGTGATCCTGGTAAGAAAGGCTTAATGATATTAGAAGAACTGAGAACTTCACCTGAAATTCACTCTCATTGGAAAGCAGCTAAGGAGCGCAGAAGAGGGTGGATGACTAGTTACAAAAACAGAGAAGCGAAAAAAAATAATCAGTCTCCAGAGGCGAGACTCGGAGAAAAAAGAAAATTTAATCGCGATGGCGATGGCGATGGCGACAGCGACATATCTATGATAAGAAATAAAAAACAGAAGAAAAAAAGGGCCAAGAAGGGGAATTACTCCAAAATAAATGAAGAAAGAGCCAAAGAGCTGGGCTTAAACTCTAACGGTAAGACCAGTTCATCCACATAAATTTAGTCACTCAAACCATATCGACAGTTGGAGACAGCCATCTAGACAAGGTTATTGTATCTATTAAAGATATCCTTGCGCCTAGCCTTCTTCGCTCTGATCCGAAGACAATCTACGCGCCGTTCACGAACCGTAGATACAGGACGATTGTTCGTGTTATCGATTATTTTCCTAACAAGGTTGAGGACTTTATAGTAGATTCAACAGATGAAGCAGAATTCTTATCAAATAGCGTATATTCTTCTGAACACGGCATTCCGAAAACCAGTAATTGGGAAATGAGGTTTGCTTTGTTACTAGAAGATGCTTCTCCATCATCATCATTATCATCATCGTCATCAAACAAAGCTAGAATTTGGGTATTCGTTAACAATCAAGCAGCTAAAGATTTACTAAATTTAGAGGAGGACATCACCATCGAGTAAGTTTCCACGCTATCTATTTTATCACAAATCATAATTAAGCAGTCCCCGGGAAAACCTCGTTCTAAATGATATCCGAGAAAGATTGTTTAGATTGTGGGGTAATTTAGAAGAGTTTAAGAATAAAAGCCTAATGGGGAATGAAAGTAGAAGGTCGCCAAATTTATCTCCAGCTTTGAATTCGGACTTAACTCCTTCACCAGGCAATCAGCCAGACCCTGATAGTGATGTGGAACGGCTTAAAAGCGGGCGTAAAATGATTAATCGAAGACCACAGACTACCACTCCTACAAAGGAGCCTCCTCGTACTTTTGAGTCGCCAGAAGATCCGACGCTTAATGAAGTTAGGTTAAGCAATAAACCTTTTATATGTTGTATCCAACAATATGGTGTTAAGGTACATGAAGAAGATCCAATGAAAGCTAATGCTGGCTCTCATCATCGCTGGCAGCGAATGTTTGGACTTTTCGGAACTAAGATCCTTTGACCATATAATCTACTATACTGGTAGGTCTTCCTTGAGACAATTTTACCAAAAATTATATGAAAGATTTTGCACCCCAAAAGAAATGTAGGAGATCCCTACACATTATAGAAAGTCTTACGATTACTTGTACCCAGTATTTAAAAGTAGCCATCAAACAAGGAACAAATATTTTCAAAGACATTTCAAAGCTGTCTCTAAGCCTGTTGTTGTCCTAACTAAAAATGTGTTCCGTAGTTCGGATCACAGCACGAGTTCTTGCCAGCGTGCTTCCGTTAAGCTAAGGAAGGTGCTCAGATGACATGGTCTCTTTTGCACCAAAAAAAATGATACAAATTCTGCTACAGTTTTCAGCTCTCAATAATGTTCACTGATGTGCTTTCTTCTGTCTGTTTCAATACAGTTCTTCTGTATTTTCTAATGAGGTGAATCTCGTCTGGGTAATGGGGCGCCTCACTCTGTATTGAAGGACAATTAAGAACAATCCAATTTTAATCGCACCTCATACTTTACTGACCACAAATATCACAATAATAATCAGCCAGATAAATATCAAACTTGACACAATTTAAATATTCTCTGATTTCCAAAGTCTTAAACGAATCTTAACGCTAGTATTAGAATCAAAACATGCCATGTCGAGAACAAGGATGCCAAGGATGCTGGTCTACAGATCACTCGGGCACCAAAAGGAAAAATACCTAACAAGTATATGTAAGGAATGCCTTCATTCAAGAGCAAGATATGTTCTAACTCGAAGATGAACATGATAATCAAGAGCTTGTTATACATCTCGAAGCTTTGGCCTTAAAAATCGAAATAGATGATTGTAATAAGTTTCCAGATTCCGAATACTTCTACAGCATTGGGTAAGATTTGCGGAGTCATACTGAGCGCAAACGATCGGGTTATATAAATGAGAGGAAAGATCCTCATCCTTCGAAAAAAAAGGGAATGAATTCAGGTCGTTGTAAGACCAACGGTTCCTTTCGATAAATTGCGCAAGAATAGATGGTTGATTGGAGGGGCTAAGCACTACATAGAACACTATGACCTAGTATCTTTCAGATGACCCAATCGCCCAATCTTATAACAAGTAGGCGCGATTCAAATCGAGGGGCAAAGATCCAGAGTTGATATCATCGGCCACCACATTTCGACCCATATGGTAAAAAAGTATCTAGTCAACAAATATATATTGTATTAGAAATAAGGAGTCTCCTATCACTGTATGACTGGATAGTAGATGAATTTGCCCAGGGAAAAGAGGCTGAATAGAATTGGAATAACTTTGAATACTCTCAAAATCTAAGAACTGACGGACTAAGGAACTACTTATGTCTTGCTACATGACTAGTCCACCTTGCTTTCATCCTGACTCGATGTATAACACAATATCATTCAACATGACTAGCACAAGCGACGTGACTCATAAGTTGGTCTTGCTTAGCTTGTCATGTCCTGTCGTACTTTGGATGAGCCTTGTAATTCAACATACTGTCCTAATAATAATATATACTGTTTACTCTACGAAAACTAATGAAAATTTTAAATTTAAAGATGCTTTCTTTAGAAATGAGGGTCCTTTTCAATCTACTGTTATATCGGTGCTCCTAAACGCTGAATTGTCGTATTGTGCCCTGTTATTTGCCTACTTCTCTTGCTTCTGTTGCCAGAGTTCTTTTGACCCCTTCGACGTTTAAAAAATGAATATTTGAGTGGGTCGATAGCTTCTTTCTCTAATTAGTCATGACCATATCAACTTGACGCTTATTTGAATGGTGTTTATAGTATTCTGGGGCGTTGTTGTAGAAGGGAAGAGTCAAAGAATTCTTCGATCCTTTTTGCCCATTAAATGGAATCAACTTAGACCTGTGCCATCAAAATGTTATCCGAAGCTCTGTAAGATACTCACTCATCAAAAGCTTAATTAATATTTTTCACGAATCTTTGACATTGTTTTGGGCAGTGTCGCGGGTTCCGGAGAGACCCTTGACCAGTTTCGGGCCAGGAGCTTTTAGTGGCGAGAGATATACCAAATCGAGCCAATGAAAGACATGCAACATGCCCAACTTAGTTCTAAAACTCGTATTTAACGCTGTGTTTGGCGCACAACATTTGGAGGAAATGCGCACGGAAAAAAGCTGCCAACGAACGATGTTTGCCGAGGCCGTTTGGCCGTCATCTTGAACAGTTGCTTTTTGCATGAAAGTTGCCAACTTCTACACATGCGCCGGCAAAAAGACGAATCTTTCTGAAATTTCTCGCATCTTTCTACCTGGAAACCGATTTTGGAGAAATTATTCAACTCTCACAACGTCATAAATATACGACAACCACTCAAGTGGTGCACCTCTGTGTAGAACTTAAATCTTAATTACCATGTTTCTGTAAATTTTGTTGTCAAATAACTATGACCCATTTTATACACACATATCGAGTTCCTGCTATTCTTTCTAAATGGATAATGTCATCTCTGTTGCCGGATCAGTTGATGTTGCTAGCAACAGAGCAAGTCCAAGATAAAAACAATCTATTATAAAAGTCTACAGAATCTACGAGTTAATCTGTGATAATATGTACTCCTCCCACTGTTCTACAATCATCTTCTCGGAGATACTGTACGTACTAGCTATAGAACCATCTCCTTGGTAACCATTCCATTCCTTTCGTTTCTATACCGTTCCATCCCATTCTTTTCCATATAATTCCATTTATGGTGGCCTTATATTTCTGGCATAGCCAGAATCGCTACAGAGGGGATATCCCGTAACAATTTCTGATGCTCAGTGTAGTGCTCTGAACTAAAACCTCGAGCAGTCTGGTACTCCCCCCTCAAGTTATGCCACTCAACTCTGCTGCGCCTTTGATTTTTATCTATATAGATAAATCGAAAAGTAGATTATTGAAGATGATATCATATACATGACACCGTTCAACAATAATTTGACATTGAAGAACAGCATTTACATGTAGTCAAGTCAGCGTTTGCTACCATTTCAACGCATTCAGGCTGAGCCTGGATGAGTGATAGATAGTAATAACAGTCGGAAACAGATAGAGTAGAAAATACAGTCAAACCTCGCTATAAGGATAGTGGGTCGACCCTAGTTTACGAGGTCCTATTGGTTACCTGCATCGGAGCCTCCAATCATAGGCCTTAATTTGGGGTTGCCCCACTATCCTTATAGCGAGGTTTGACTGTATGGTCATAAGCTAGTAAAATCGTTTCAAATCAGTCAATAGAATTTGTTGGAAAACCCCCTGGAGAACGATATACTGAATTGTGTAAATGTTTTAATCAAAATATAGTGAGCGCTCCAACCCACTGATTGCGGTCGGATGGTGTAGTGGTATAAAGTCCTGGCCGGTCTCCCAATGAGGGTTTGGGGAGCCTGAATATCTGTTGGAATTTGAGCCTGAAAGTTTCAAATATGGAACATCAAGATCGGATAAGTTATTTACATCTTGTTCGAAGATTATGGTAATTGTAGGGATGTTGTTGTCACGGTCCCGGTCCTATCCCTGGATCGCCCTTTTTTTTTAACTCATTCTGTATGCAGCCTTTAGGCTATGACAGTAGAATTAAATTCTTTATGTAATTGATTGTATTCAATATAATTTTTTCTTATTGATTGTGGATGAGACGAGCTGGATGGTGTACCATTGATCCATCTGGCCCGCTCGGATCGCCCGTTTGCTTCGCTGGTAATATGGGATTCTCCTACATTCGGAAGATCGGGTTTACCGCGGTTTCCGGAATCACTCCCTGAGTTCCGATAGGTGAGATTGGGAAATTCAATTTGAAGTTGTATTGAATGGGGGTGTTGATCGGAGTTAAGTTGAGTTAAGGAATTCGGGCTTTGGATTTGGATTTGGATTTGGATTTGGTTTTGGTTTCCGAGTGGGTCTTAGATTAAGCGACTAGCGAATCAGAATTACACTGGGTGTTAATGGTTGTACATAAATACTCTGAGAGCGTAGCAATCGGAAGGTCGAATTACGTTTTGTGAATTACTTGGATACAATATATCATTCTAGATATATTAACTTCTGATTACCTTTGCCTTTCCTCGACCTTATTACATTCATCCGTTACAGTTGTCTTATGTCTGCGACGTTGGGCGTTCTGACTAAGTACTGAAGTTTCATTTGCAGAATGAGTGGGTTTCTTTTTTTGTCTGTGAACATTATTGGAATCACTTTGAGAGTTTACTCATATATGTTGTACATCCTTTAGATACCAAAAAGATCAAGTCAAAAAGATCAAGTTAAAATATTAGCATTGTCGAAGACCCAAAAGTTGTTGCAACGAGCATTTCCCAAGAAGTCCTTGCCTCCAGGAATTATATCCGCATCCTTATTTTTCTACAATATCTACTCCTCTTCAGACAGAAGATCGCTGTTTCGACTCCAGTAGACCATACCTTACTTAGGGAAGCTACGATGATGATTGTGGCATGTGTTGAAAAATTACATATCTACATTTTGTATATTGGGACAAGCAATGGTTTCATAACCGGGTCATACCTCTGACTAGACGAGTCTATATGTTCTAGTCCCATTTTATTACTATACGCGTCTCTCACTTCACGTTATCCTATCATTCTGTAATGAGTCATTGTATTATCATTTCATTGTCATTATCCTGACATATTGTGAGCTATGTTCATACACTGTATTGCTTAATGCTTTATTGCTTTATGTTGTATCATCTAACGACCTCATTTACACCTATATTTCTACTATCTGTTATAGAACGTTGCTGCTACAGATAATGTTGGCGCTTTTGGCATGACTTGCTTCATGAGTCAATCTGTAATATGTGAAATCACAGTGTACATGACTGTTGAGATATATATTCAGAACCCACATAAATACCGGTGAGCAACCATAAGATATAGACTAAGCATTCTTGTTACTACGTCTATCCATCGTATCAGGTTATATTCTACCGAACATTTCAATATATTTAGTATCAGTTTATCATCAATTCTTCTAGTTACAATCATTGAGATATCTCAGTTTATCGGTCTAATCGCCGACACTGATTCCGCATTATATACAACCCAAATTATACCCTATAATTTCAACAGCATGTCTGGATAACTAAAGGTTTTTTGAGAGGTTTCCCTTGAGTGAGTTTCACGGATGGTGTAGTCTGGTAGGGGCGAAGAAAAAGCCGCCTGCCACAACTGTAGTGACTCTTGCAAATGATATCCGAGGCATGATGTTCATCACGACTATATCATCATTGTATCTGACTGAAGTCGACACCTGCGTGGGCCAAAAGGCGCCAAATCAGGATAAAAGAAAAAAAACCCCCCACTGATTGGTTCAATATATCTCTCGGCATTGAGGATACGAATTAAATGACTAGATGTACACGAATTTACGATGTCGATCGCCTCGCTTGTATTTATATAAAGCACAGGTCGTCAGAACCTTGCTGTTATCTTTAGGCTGATCAATTGATCAGACCTGCCTCCGTGCAATACGATCATTGTTGGAGTCGGAGTCCGTTGGCGTTGGCGTTGATTGAACTATGTTTATAATGATTAGATATCTCATAGGAGGAGGGGCAGGTCAGGAAGAGTTCATTATATCTAGGATATAGTTTGGACCCATAGACCAATTCATTTCTATTGTTTCTTACCTTTTCGTTAAGTGAATCCATATTCGATATACTTACAAGAAACCTCAGCATTACCTCACGTCAATAATCCTCACACCACTGAGGGGCTCAAAAATTTCTCGCATTGTTTAGCGGTTCTTTTCAGTGATTTCTCAAAATATCTTAATTGTTTTACAGCTATTTGCGGAAAAATCTATCTCTGAACATTATTTTGTTGTGCTGAGTGATGCGCAAGATATTACAAGGAATTATTAAAAGGAATCGCTTAACAATGTGAGGAGAGCGGGCCAGATGGATCAGTGGTATACTATTCAGCTCGTCTCATCCACATCCACAATATTATATTAAATACATTAAATTACCTAAAGAATTTAATTCTACTGTCATAGTCTAAAGGCTGCACACAGAATGAGTTTAAAAAAAAAGTGAGGAATTTCTGAACAACTTAGTATTGAAATTAGTTGTACTAATTGAATAAGATCTGCACTGAATGCAAACCTGTTGAGCATGGACTGCTCTGGTGGAATTCAGAGCAGTGGCAATTGTTGAACTTGCAATACGCTAGTCCGTATTGGCTCACAATCACAAAATGCTTTTGCTAGAAATAATTTCATGTATATATAGAGTGCTTTAGTTTGAGGTGGGAGTGTTTAACAACTCCCATTTATCCCTTCTATGGCCTCCAATTGTCCCAACTGTTCTTACTGTGAAACACCAAGCCTAACAAGCTTTAAAATATTCCTCAAGAGCGCATACACTATCTTTACACTTAGTGCTCTGAACCGCTCACTGACAGAGTGTGTTAGCCGAGCGTATAAAAATCTCACCCCGAGCCTCTCTACATTTACAACGGCGAATTACACAAATTGAAATTTGTCCCTTTGGAAGACCGGCGTAAAGGGGGGTAGAGGCAGTGTAAATATTGTCACGAGTGGAAAGTAGATGTAATTAATCTGTAAAAAGGCCATGAGACCCGGAGCAGCGGAACACTTGGACCCGACCCTACTCTACGAAGACAATGTGAACACACGAACACCGAAATGCCACTGGTATCACGGGAATATCAGTACTAGTTCGTTGGAACTCGGATCACGGGAGAATGTAAACTCAGATGTGCAGAGTAAGATAAACGTAGTTGCACAAGGAAAGACTAAGCTATGAGCCAAGAGCTCTACAGTAAATATCCTCGCCTAGGAATACGCTATGATGATCACGTGAACATAATATCGTTCCTGTGACAACTGGCCAATTATTGTTATGTGTTAGGCAGAGCGGGACAATCTACCAACATGTGTACCCCCCGCGACTCAATTACGCGTCCCTCAGGAATTTCGTTGTCATTGACAAAAGTTGAATCTTTCGACAGAAGAACAGTCCGGTCGGTAACCGTCGCACTCGAGGTCACCGATGCTTGGAATTTGTACCCCGAATCGGTGCATTGTTGCGAGTGCAGGAGGGTCACCGATGACACAATCTTGACATCATGCAGCCCCAACGCACTTGGCTTCCCCCCTCTGTCTCTGATCCGTGTACGACCATCAATTATGGGACAGAAAGATTCTTCTCGATGATGGAACCTCGCTCTCCTGTTAGCAAGGAAAAAAGACATCGGAGTCTATCTGTCCCTCGAGATAAAACACCATCAGCCGAGTGGAACCCCACGAGTCCGCGTCATCCCGCACCTCATCGTCGCATGAGCCGATGGTGTAATATGTCTGGATGAGTGACGCAGGTTGCGCGATCGATCGCCCCCAAATATCCCAAGGAAGGCGCTCCGGAGAAAATTATCCGGATCAGGGAGATCCGTCCGACGCTCGAGCAGGCTTCATCCAGGGGCCCGAATCGCCGGTCTCGTCCGTCGCTCATGACCTAAGCCGCGGCAATGATGGCATGGCACTAAGCTTTCCCGATTTAGTGTGTCTATGCATCCATGATCTGTGATTATCACTATCTAGGCAACGCTCCTGCACTGCCATGATAGACGACGCATAGAACACCCGAAAATCCCTCCAGCCACATGATGGAGGATATCGGGAGTTTGGAGGAAGTTGTGAAATTCACCGACAATGCTTCATCCAAACTTTAGTCACATTGGTGACTCAGTGTTACGGTTCAACCATGTTTTGAGCTTAGGCGAGTAATTACCTAAGCGACCAGGGGAAGGGAGATCCGAAGGGGATTAAGCTAAGCGCCACCGTTGATCTATTCATGGCCCAACATCATCAGATGGCAAACAATGACTTTGACTGATAGCTTTGACATGATTATATGTCAAAGATAACTTCGAGAGAGACGTCAATAGCGCCACTGAAGGTCACACAAGTATTAGACATGTGTAGCATAGATTTTTTCTCTTTAGATTATCTTATTAAATCGATTCAATTCATACCAACTTGGTTCCCGTCACACTCAGGGTATTTTCCTGAGACACGCGCACCTGTATCTTATCTTCAGCACGTCTCTCATGCCATCATCAGCTGACTTTCCTAAGCTCGACGTTAAATTTTGTCAGGCTGGGCATGTCTGCGTCCCCCTTCTTGTGCGTGCCCAGTCGGACAAGACTTAAATCAGATTTTTGGAAAGTCAGCTGAACGACAGATGAGTTTCTACGTGTACATCTATCTACCTACTTCTCGTACACTCCATGGCGTCACTAAAAAAAAGGCTGTCGAAACTCAACACAATGCCTTGTAGCAATTAACCAGCCCCGACTTCAATTGATTCCGTATTTATTTTGTAGTCTCGCTACTTTATCTGGCGAGAGTATGGCGCCGCCTCTGGTCCCCAAGCGTGCGCTTCCCCCTGATCCACCAGACGCCGGGAATCGCGTCTCGAAACCGAAGTCTACGTCGAGTAGGAGTTGCGGCATTAGCTTATTAGCCCGCTCGACGATTAAATCAGCTGAGGCCAGCCTTAAGGCCAAGGCAATCGAGAGGGCCCTTAGTGTGGCGAGGCTCTCCACTGATGCTAGCGAAACATTGGACGAATCAATGGATGTACTTCCGGACGTCCCATCGAGTGATTCCACCGACAGCGTATGTGCTGATGTTGATTTCAATACAACAAACAATGGCCTGTCATCGAGTGATAATTGGGACACTACCAGCACTCCCCACAAATCTGCGTCTCTTATGGATGCAATCAAGGGGCTTTTGGACCTGACAACACTACGGACCCTCCGGACGGCTTTTTAATGTATATATACATTAATTTATTGTGTGGTGTGCCATCCATTATTTTAATGTATATAAGCATTAACTTAATGTATATAAACAATAATTTAATGTATGTAAACATTAATCTAATGTATTTTTTCTGCACACATTATTTTAATGTATAGAAACATTAAATTAATGTTTTTTTTCCTGAGGGTCTGTGGTGCGAATGACTACTTACGAGAACTCGTGAACAAGCATCCTGGTGTTGGTGCTGATTTTCTCGTGCTGCTAGCAGATGGCGCATCCCGAGCCATGCGCGGCCAACGCGTATACGCTCCTATGACGAACCGAAACAAGCCCTTATCTGCTGGACAACAGACGAAATCGTGGGCGGAAAGAGCTGCCTGCCAAAACTCGGAACAGAAAGTCTTCTCCCTGAAGAAACCCATCATGAGAGCATCCCCTCCCCAAGGACAAGGTAATGAGGACCGTCATATCATGATACGGCTAGGCCCCGATCATGAAGCTAGGAAGGCAGATTCGTACGAACTTCGATAAGCCATACAGAAACTTGTTCCAAAAAGTACATTAGTTTCTGATGTGTAGTCAGTACCCTCAGGCGTCGCTATACTCGCCCCGACCCCAACAAAGGCTGCTACTATTCTACAAGCAAAAAGCACAATTGAAAACCGCTTTGGGAATGCTATTGTTGAACGACATTTGTCATAGGGCCCATCAAGAAGAAAGTCCGATGCCACGATGGTCAGTCTGACAGACTTTGCGACCCCCTCGAGGGTCTCCTACAAGAGGAACTCGCTACTGTCCGTGAACTAGCTCCCATTAGATACATGAACTGGATCTTACGCTCTCAACAGAGCAAGGAGCCAACTGGTTATATTCGAATTTGCGTTCCAGACTGCATAGCTAGTAGATTTCCTTCCAGACTCCGCGTCTTTGGTGCAGCAGTATCTATGCAGAGGATTTGTAACCGACAAGAGGTCTTAACATGCACCAAATGTTACGGGTTCCACGCTTCCAGAACGTGTGCTAGGGCGAACAAATGCGGTGTATGCGGGACTGATGCTCACGAGGGCCCTTGCACAACCCCCCCAGGTGCTCAAATTGTAAGGGTCCTCACCCATCCACAGATACTTCCTGCCCCGCCCGTCCACGACGCAGGAATGGGGTCTTGAGCCGCCCGATGGGGTTGCAACTGAAGCAGATCAGCGCCACAGGTGGTAGAGAGTTCGTTAAGTCGCTGAAGCAAAAAGCTGCCACCGCCGACCAGACACATACATCAAACTCTGAGCCCGAAGCCATCCCATCATCACAATAAATATGGTCAGGAGACAAAATCAGCGGAGAGCTGCACCTCTCCGCGTCATGCAGGTGAATGTTCGTAGATCTTTTTCAGCACATGATATTGCACTTTCAGTAGCAGACGAAAATAAATTAGACATCTTACTCATACAAGAGCCCTGGATTTTCCGTGACCTCTCCAAGCAAAGATCCAAGGCCCACATAGCATTCGAATCGTTCTCCCCACTTTCGTCCTGGCACTCCCGACCCAGGACTTTCACCTATGTTCGAAAGGAAGCCAAACTAAGACCATTCCAGGTTGCTGCGGACTCATCCCGAGGCATAGTGCAGATCTTAGTGACTCTCGGAAATAACTCAAAGGTACCAATATGGAATGTCTACAATGCCCCTACGGGGTCAGAGGGAGCAGGAGAGGGTTTGTCTAAACTTCTCAGTTGCACAGAATCTCCCTACTTTGCTGGTGGTGACTTCAACCTCAGGCACCCACTTTGGGATTCAAAAGTCACTGAATCTCGATCCTCCGGCACAAAACTCATTGATTGGTATGGTTGTAAAGGCCTCAGACTCCTCAATCCGACCAACACACCTACACATAACCGCGGGGGCACGCTTGACTTGGGCCTTCTGTGTAGATGAGAGCGCAACGTGCCAAATTCGAACAGATATACACACCACCTCTGACCACGAGACCCTGGTCTCGTCCTTATGCTGGGACCGCCGAGCCATAACTGACGCCAAGTTGTAGTACAAGGCGTTGGACAGCGAACTCTTTCTCAAACTCTTGGGTAACAACCAAAGTTTTACCGCGATCACGTTCCTGGAGGAACTAGAAACAGAAGCCAATAATATCATAAGTTTAATTCATACTGCACTACGTAGTGCCTATCCCAAGAAAAAAGCGAGAAGCTTTGGTACTCCGTGGTGGAACGATGAATGTCGACGGGCGGCTCACGATTACCATAGAGCGTGTCGAGTAGGCCCTGCATCCTTCGAAAAGTTTGAGCTACAGAGGGTCGTCCGACAGACAAAGAAGAACTACTGGAAATCGCACATCGAAGACTCAAAATCACTTACTGATGTCTACAAGTTTGTCCGTTGGCATAATACTGCCCCTAGATATCAGTCCCCACCTCTCCGTAGTGATAGCTTGAGCGACCCGGTATTTGACCCATATGCCAAAGCTCGACTATTACTCGAAACCTTACTGTGCAGGTACCTCGATGCCGAAGACATACCGCTGGATACTCCTACGGCTCCATGTCGTAGCATTCATTGAGTTGCAATTTCTAATCCGGAGGCGTTTAAAGCCACCTGCCAAGTTACTCAAACAACCCCCGGTGAGGACGAACTAACCACTAATATACTGCGTCTGACCTGGCCGATCTTAGGTGATCGTATCACCAATTTATTTAACAACTGCGTCAACCTTGGGAACCAGCCACGCGCCTTTAAAACAGCCACGATTATTATTCTCCCCAAATCCGGGAAAAGAGACCGTACACTTCCGAAGTCGTATCGTCCAATAGCTCTGTTGTCTTGTCTAGGAAAAGGCCTTGAGCGGCTTGTCGCCCGTCGTGTTTCCTACTTATCACTTAAACACAAGATTATTGCCCGCGACCAATGTAGTGCAGTAAAGAAACGTTCAGCCGTTGACCTTACCATTGCACTTTTCTGTGATGTGCGTGGAGCATGGGAAAAAAAAGGTGGCTGGCTTGCTCACAGTGGATGTGAAGGGAGTATTTGATGGAGTTCTTCGAAACCGTCTGATATCCAGACTACGCTCCCAAGGCTGGCGCAGTAGTCTCACCCAATGGGTCTTCTCCTTTTACTCCGAGCGGCAGGTACGTATCCGCCTGGATCACGATACAACTGAACCATCACCTATCCTGTGCGGACTCCCACAAGGATCTCCTGTCTCACCAATCTTATTTCCTCTCTACGTGGAACCACTCTTAAGACTATCGCGTGGACGTTTTGGCTACGCCGATGATGCTGCATTCCTCTCATCAGGTAGAACATTGAAAGAATGCCAGACAAAGCTGCAGAAACAGTTGGATCTCTCGCTGGTCTGGGCAAAAGACGGAACTGATATACTTCCATAGAAAGCAGAAATCTGTAGAACCTCCATTTCAGGCAGGAAACGTCGAAATCACCGCGAAAGAACTTATTAAGTGCCCCGGGGAATACTTTGACAGAAAGCTTTCATTTCGGGAACATATACGACTCGCCTGTCAACGATCCCGAGCAGTAACGCATCATGTGCGTCGAATAAGCAACACCACCCGCGATGCGTCTCCTAGCCTACTTCGGCAGGCTGTTCAAGGCTGTGCCTTTGCAACGCTATTTTATGCGGCAGAAACTTGGTACAGTCCCCAAACCTCACAGTGGGCTCTAAACCAAGTGCAAACCGCGATTAACTGGGCCGCCCGGGCAGTACTTCCAGTCTACAAGACACTCCCTATTCCTGCGCTCCTACGGGAAACAGGATGGGGGCCAGTGAATGCTTGGCTAAATCGCATTCATGATCGCCTAGCCGTAAGAATTACCGCATCTGACCCAGGGCATCCCCTTTGCCACAGATGGAACTCTTCCCACTTCGCTTGGATTCGCCGACGCCAGAAGCTAGAGTTATCCACTGATACTTACAGACCACCCTGGATACAAATTGATCGTGAATCTCTGGCACTACAAGTCGGTGCCTCAGGACGCCTTAACGGCCTCGACTCTTACGAAAGGTGGGCACGGGAACGTAATTCGCTCGACCTGACGGTCTTCTCGGATGGCTCAGTAAAAAAGGCCGGGAAAGCAGGAGCTGGGTGTTAGAAATGCATAACAAATTACTTGCATTGTCTTAGAAGTTCCTGACGAGACCAACGACATGAACCCGGGTGTTTCATATCATGGTATCGGATTACATGACTGAGAACAACAATGACATTGTGTTTCAGTATAGATGCGACTCCCGGAGTTAGTAGTTGTAACAGATGTATCAGGGTATGCTTGGATTACTTTGTTGTAAGAAAGTGTGGTACTTGGAATTACTCTGTATATAGTCATTGTGGTTCCGTAATGTTCTATATGATTTTATAGAGATACTTTTACGCATACAAAAAGACATTATTACAACACTGGGTATTGTGTCTACCGGGGCTCGCAAGAAATTCTCTGTGGAAGAGTGCCACTTGGACATACCGCACAAATCTACGACGCAGAGATTATTGGCGCAGTTGCTGGCCTCCGGGCTGCCTGCTCTCACTTCATGGCCCGCTTTGCGACTAACGTAGCGGTGTGTCTAGATAATGAAGAAGCTGCTATTCGCTTTCACGGCGGTTGGCTCACCCCTTCAAGCTCTCGTCAAATTGCGGAATTTCAGACACTTCGTGAAACGTGGGCACGCAGAGAAAGAGCTGCGGCCACCAACATCGGAAATGTTCAAGTAAGGTGGATCCCAGGCCACAAAGGAATCGCTGGGAATACACGCGCGGACACCCTAGCTAAGCAGGCCTGCGACTTGGAGACGACTAAGTCCGAGGCTTCGATCGCAAGTGCAAATAGGCTACTAGAAGAAAGATATAATGAAGTCCTAGCTTCATATTGGGATCTGAACGCGCCCAAGCGGTACAAGGATCTCCAAATTGGGATGAGCTCACGTATCCCACCAGAAATAATCCTACTTCCAAGACGCAGTTTAGGGAAACTTCTCTCTGCTCGCTCTGGACATGGCGATTTCGCAGGGTACCATCGTCGATTCAACCATAGCGAGGCTAATTTGTACTGCTCCTGCGGCCATGAAAAGTCTCCAGAACACCCATTTCCCTGTCCGCTTTCAAGACGCGAGGGCAACCGACCAAGAAAACTAACTAGGCGCTGCTTAGCAGAACACGTGAATTGGACTCTCAGCACAAAGGACGGCGCTCAAGCCTTTCACAATTGGATGCTGGCAGACAGATCTTATGAATCATGATATTACGATTCTTATGACATTCGAGTTACTAATTATAATTTTAAAAAAAAAAGAATAAAGTTTTTTTTAATTAGTGGGGGGAGAGAACACAAAGCAGTCGGACATTTTGTAGCTGTAGAAAAAGCGCGTGCGTGCGTTCGAAGGAGACGGATGCAAACGATGATTCATTCTACTAGACCGTGAAGCTCTACTTATAGGAACTAATAGACTAGATATGTGAGGTCATAGAGACTATTACAGAAGGAGCGGTTCTCTAGCCCAATCGACAAGTAGAGTGCCCCCACTCTAGACCCTAGTGTTTTTAAGCAGTTTTGAAACGGCATACGATCCCCATCAATGTCTTCAGTCTTGTGTCGTAGAATTCTTTTTCTCTTGTGCATGTGCTATCCTTCAAATGACGTACAACTTGCCCAACTTTAACTTATATGCCTCTGTTTTAGGGAACCTCTTTTAAACTAGATTCTAGGTGCTATCAGGGCTCCGCCAGAACACCAGGCCGTTGTTACCCTAGCTTGGGAAGTTTATGGTGCGCCCGTCTCAGTCGGATATTCTGATAAGTGGGCAACGATTCTTCTTCTCCGGTTCGTAGATAGCCTTCTCGTAGTCGTAACTCCTTCAAGTGACCCCCATGGTACGTGTGTTAAAATAGCTGTATCCATGTACTAGTAGGGAAGAGGTTTGGAGAAGATCCTTGTCAGAAAGACAACATGTAGAAAGTATAAGAGAGTACGAATAGCCCAGCTAGAAGAACAAGGAAAAATCGAGAGAACAAACAAACCTTCATCACCTAATTTTATCAACGTGCGCTTAATCATTGACCCGTTAATCTGCCGGATTTTATACGACTTATCATGATCCCCGCCAGGTCCTGTAACGACGAAAGGACCTCTCCAGGATGGTCTTAATTTCTTTTTCGCAGAGGCGCTATCATACAACATAACGAGTTGTCCTGAAAAAAAAATACTGCTTTACGCCGCGATCAAATTGCTCCTTTTGTCGTTCCGTGGCGATCTCTATGGCGTTCCTGCAGTAGCAATATTCGGTCCACAGCAGCATTGGCGTGTTCATCTTAAGGCGGTGTAAACCCCTCAAAGAATCCTGGCTCAATTTCTTTGAGTTTGGTTGCTAGTGAGTGCCACGATTGTGATGGAAACGAGCTGCTCAGCGTGGTCTCTGTTAGATATCCTCTACGGAGTTCGAAAGTTGAGAATCCTAAGTGGGCTACTTCTCGACGGTTAAGGTCGAACGTACTTTTGGCTAGTTTAAGCGGCCAGGTTGATGAGTCTCCTCCTTTTATCAGGACTCTTTGCAATAGGTCGTTTGCCTTCTCAACCATGCCCACCGACCTTTTGGCGGCTACTGGTGCTGGGATCCAGACGACGCCCGCTTCCTCGCAGAATTCTCTTGTAGCTTTCTGGAAATGGGGCCCTTCGTCGGCATAAATCCCTACGGGTATATCCTCTGTTCCGAAAATGCTTTTAAGACATTGGATTGTTTCTTCAAAGTTATTTTTAATGCAAGGGTACGTCTAAACGAACCGGGTGAAATAATCTACCAAGAGGAGGATATACTGATGATTAGACTTTTCGGCTTTTGGAAAAGGGCCCATGAAGTCAATTCCCCAGACCTCGTTAGGCGAGGCGACCAGGAACTTAGAGAGGGTTTTTGATTTCAGTGCTGTGCCTTGCTTAGCAAACGTTAAGTACCCTCCTATGTAGTCGGTTACATCCTTTAGCATTCTTGGCCAATATACTTCCCTGAGGAAACGGAGGGTGATACCGCTGGCAAAGTGGCCGAATTCATCATGGGCCTTGTGTAGTATGGATGCGACTTCGTTCTGGGTTACGCATCGTCTCCATCTTTCTTTCCAGAGGTGGTACAAGATACTATTTCCTTCGCGGTATTTAGCACAGCTTCTCAGAAAAGCGGCAGTTTTCGTTCGGTCCAGACTCGATGGAACGGTCTTGTGGCGAAGGTACTGAATGATGTTGTAGTACCAACTGGATTGGTCTGTTCTTTGTGACTCATCTAGTTTAGACCGACCGGGAGGTAATTCGTTAGTAGTTAGGCACTCGATCATTAGGCTGGTATTTTCCCCCTTGGGGTCCGACTTCTGGGAGCAGTAATATGACACTCTCAGTTGTTCCAGGAATTTAGAGTCTACTCTATTTGGTCATGTTAGTTCTTCGTCGTGCTTGCCGAACAGTACTTTCCGCCAATCCTTTGCCATTGCCGCGTCCCGGCCTTCCTTAGATTTAAGGAGCTCCTCGTAACCTCCGTGGACATCTTTCCATATCCACCGCGGTTCCGTTCCGGTGTCGTCAAAAATTCCTGCTCTTTCTATCTCCGAAGTAGTCCTGCACTCGGGGTCGTGAAAAATAGTCCGCGAGAGACTGTCTGGGACATCGTTCCTTGGGCCTGCTATGTACTAAATCTTAATATTGAGGGCTCGCAGTTCAGTTGCCCATCGGGAATATAATCCTTCCTGTTATTTTTGGAGAAGCGTTAAGTCGCAAGACTTATTGATTTATCACGTGGAAAGAGAATAGCGAAGTGGAACGTAAAGAGTCTATAAACTGAAGTGGAGTAAGGAGATGTTAATTTCTCCCACTTCAGATACAGAGTGCTACTTATACAAGATTCTAATAAAAAGTAAATAAAACTCTTGTAGATGGTGAATATTGTTGTCCCAAAATAAAGGGATTTATTAAGTTATGGTAAAATGCTAGGCATAGGCAGTGGGAAAAGATGTTATAGGAACTGTTGTCCTTCTTTTGACAAAACTAAATAGTTTATATACATGAGCCTCTTTTCCGTGAATAAACTAGTTATAGCCAACTTAACTTCATCCTGATTGCTATTGTTAGATGTTTCCACCTGTGAGCCAGCTTGACATCAATCATAAACAATGCTTATAATAATAATGGTCAAGTTATTCCTCCCGGTGTCGTGGCAAACAAACCGAACATGTA
>JAKRRZ010000286.1:0-24908 GCA_022627015.2 Podosphaera aphanis
CTTTCAGGTACTCGTGTCACTGTAGCATTACCGACTTCTACATCTTCGTCTGTAATTATTTCTGTATCTCCGGCCTTCTCTGTTTCCAAGAAAGCCGCCTCCAGTTCAGACGCTTTCTGTTCGGCAGCTCTCGCTCTGATTGCAGCTTGAAATTCACGATCTCCAGCTTGTCTGTAGATCTTTAATTGTTCTCTAGTTGGCGCACCATGGCGAGTTGGGCGGGCTAAACATTTTCGACTTTCAGAGCGGTGGGGTCCTCCACAATTTCTGCACTTAGTAGCAGCCATGCATTTATCTTCAATATGCATCGTTGAGCCGCAATTTCCGCAAGAGGGTGCCCGTGAGCATGATTTTGCAGCATGGTGTCCATTGCAGCGTTTACAAAATTCTATTGGCTTCTGCTTCTTGAAGATTGAAGATAGGCCTGACTCATCAAAGACTCTGAATCCTGGTCGAGGAGCCTTAGTGAAGAGTGCAAGCCAGGTTCGATAAGGAGCTTCTGGCTTTTGGTTGCCATAGATTTTTAATGCTTCAGGACGAACTGATGTTATTCTCTCTATTTCATCTGCAAGCATTTGATTTGTAACTTCTTTATTTCCATCCATAGTGTAAATTGATCTTGGGACAGTTGGAATTAGAAGAGGCACCCATTGTGTGGCTGGTTCTAGCTTAGCTTTTGATAGAAATAGTCCTCCCGCAGCCTTTAAAAGCTGCTCACGGGCTTCAGTGCTGCATGGACTCAGTGCAAATCCCGAGTTTACAGGTTTGATAAGCCCTATAGAAGCTGGAGATACCAGAAGTTTTTTGACGATAATTTCCCGGATACCCGCCGGAGAAAGCTTGCGCCACTCATGTTCCGGAGAAATTCGGATGAATAGTCTATTATCAACTTTAATGGGTATATTCTTCTTGTTTTTATTAGTATTCCTGTTTGAAGATGGAGGGCTTGCTGGTTTGCGAGCATTAGAAGTGGTAATATTTGACGTAGCAGTTTCAATCGATGCCGATACGCGCGATTTCTTGTGTCCGTTGCGAGCAACTGTAACCCAAGAGTTGAGTTGCGTATTTTTGGCACGAGGAGGCTCTTCAGTTGTGATCTTTTGAGGCAGAGGGATTTTACAATAAGAAGATGGTATTGGGATATTCTCTGAGCCTTTCTTTTTGGTTGTCTCCGTTCGCTGAAATAAACCGTCAGCCCTAGATGGTTTCGATTGAAGTGGTATAGCAGGAGGTTTTGGTATGAATTCTGAGGCCGCCAACCGCGCAATTGCTTGCTGTAGATAGTTTCTAATCAGATTGGCTTCTTCTTTTTCAACTTCATCCTTGTATGCTGCAAGTGTACTATCAATGTTACAGATGACGCTCGTGCATATGCCTAGCCGTACATGCCATGCCCTTTCTCGACGTTGGCGCTGTTCCACGATCTCACGTATTTCCCGCGGTAGATAGGCAGAGAAATCCGGAGAAGAATCATTTGGTAGATGTGACACTCTGTCAGCATCTTTGTCAGTCGCCCTCTTGGAAGGAGGAACTGGGTTTAAGATCGGTCGGGGGACTCGAGCTGTGCTGTCAGGGACGTTTACGGTGATGTGAGGGGATGGTGTGAAATTTGGGGGGGAAGCTTGTGCTGTAGGTGCTGGAGAAAGTATAATGGGAGATGACAGGCGCATATCCGTAGGTAGCGCAGAAGACTCTATATCAAGATTCATTTTGTAAGCGCGGTGTTGGTATACGGGTTAGTCTGCGCTTAATTTTTTTTTATATTACTTAAGCGTCGTGCCCGCGCACAGCAGCGCGACACTACGTAACACGTGACGGTTAGCCCAGCCTTAAAAAGCTACCCGACGAATCAGTGTCTAGATGACCCAAAGAAGAATAGAGGGACCTAGACCTTCCTGCCTAGCATCCGAATAGTATAAATTACAAACATTAAGAGCACCTTTCCGCTAGGACTCTTTTGTGAAGAAACTTCTAGTGGGGGGGGGGGGCCTACTACGAAGAATGGGGGGAATCACAGCTTAATGCACAAAGCAGCTTAGGGGGGGGTGGGGTGGGTTGGATGTTGGTTAATGTCGCTGAATTTTGTCGAAGAAAAGGGTAGTAGTTAGCCACTTCCCAAATGCGACGGCGCCGTCTGCTGAGCCTAAAGCCCATCGGATTCCAGTCGATGGGTGTCTAGGTCCTCCTGGAAGCCGACCTCTTTGTCTTCCGAGTCGGCAGAAAAAGAAGTGGTCGGGGGTTTTCTCGTCTCCGCACGCACAAGTTAGGAGCGTGCTGTCGTGATGGAACCTTCGGTGATAGTTAGCGAAATCGCCGTGTCCCAAGCGAGCAGCGAAGAGAGAGCCAAGAGCTCGTCTGCTCAGGCGGGCGAGTTCAAAAGATATGTGGGATTTCGGTCCAATTCCAAGTTTCTTGTATCTTTCAGGGGCGTTCTGTGCCCAGTATGAAGCTACAGAGGTTTCGTAGTTTATTTTGATGATCCTCTTTGCTCGGGCAATAGAGGGTGGGAGGAATGGGGTTGGGACTGCGCATGCTGATTTTGCCAGAGCGTCGGCAGCTTCATTGCCAGGGATTCCTACGTGACCTGGGCACCAGCGAATGTCAAGTGCCCCTTGATTAGTCATCGGACTCCGCTCCATTTCTTTCCAAGAAAGAGCGAGTTTCCGGAACATTGAAATGTACGGTAAGCTTGTTCTTGTGGGGGGGTCGGAGAGGAGACGTAGAGCAGCCTCTTGATTTTTGAGGCAGATGGTAATATTCGAGGCATAGTATGCCATAGGATTGCGGAGCGTAGCAGACAAACCCTCGGTTGCTCCGGCAACTTCGGCGTCATATATCTCTGCAGATTGACCTAAGGGTAGAGAGCCACGTCCAATCTCCTGCGTACAGCCGCGGTAGATAGAGTACCCAGCCCCAGCTCGGTCATCTATTAGAGTCCCGTCTGAAAAGACAAAGATATCGAGCGGCGGGCGTGAAGCATGCCAGTCCATAAACGCTTGACGCGATCACAGCCGCTATAAATGTGCGGGACATGGTTCGTTATAGAGGATAATCTACTTGTTTTGGTGTTTGAACAATACCGTGGGCGATAATATGACCAATTTTTCGCTTGTCCCTAGGTGATAATTTGCTTGGGCCCCTTATTCCATCCTTTCCATCATTGAAACCCAGCCGACCACAGATTTAGAACACTAAAGGTCACTGGCTATCTCGCAGCACGATTTTGCTTTTGGTAACTGATCCCCAATTCGCTGTCGGATGGCTGAGCTCAATTTCGCCATCTCGTTGCTTGAACTACAAAAGCAGTCAATACTTGTGGTCACAGAAAGAAGAATGACATCTGAAGTACTTACGCGGTCTTATTTGCGAACGCTGTATGACAGTGTTGTTATCCACAGTGCCGGTAGTATCTAAAGTATAACGGAGGATAGGAGGGAAAGAGAAGAAGCAGGAGTATATAGGGAAAGTGACTATATGTCAGGATTGCCTTTCTTGTATGGCATAGATATGGAGATAACCATTTCATAGCGTTCTATGATTCTGGTCTGGCCTTTTGGCCGAGTGGTAATACATCTATCCCTTGTATTATGTAGGATGACACCCTTTAGCCTGTCAGCCACCCTGTCCACCCCCACGCTGTCTAGATGCTACTCTGACACTATATCTTGAAGGGATATATAGATGTGAGTAAGATAACAAGACGTAACGCGACCTTCTACGAGCGTAGCCCTCTATGTATAGTGCCAGAAAGACCCTATATTACTGCGGAAATGCATGAGGGCGGCCCAGGGTGGTACCAGGTCTGTAACATAGAGTACTGCTAGATTATGTAGATGGATAGAAGAATTACCAAGTTTGTGTGGTTTTCTATTACAGTAGCGACATAATGTATGCAAGTGCTATTAGTGTCCCAAAGATTGAAGAACTTTAAGAACATGGTCTTTGTGTTCGATATGATTTTAAATTAGAACGTCATCATGGTATGTAGCTCAGGAATCATCTTGATATTCAGACAAAACATTATCCATGAATCTTTAGTAAATAGCCAGGCCATTTTTCAGACTAGAATGAAGAACTTTACTCTTGTATAAGCCATAACGACGTCTGAGAGTCGTGTACTATTCCGAAGTAGAGTCATTTCTACTACGGTGGACGGCTTGTTGAATGTCTAATTTGGCCAAGGCTTTGGCAGAATACAAGCGAGCGAGAGTTTTATATATCAAATGAGGCGAATAGCGATCCTTTTGGATAAGTGTATTGAGAGGTCTTTTATAAAAAAAGCATAGGCTGCCGCATGAAAAAAATGGGTGCGGCGAAAGGAGCGTGGGAAGGTTCGATAAATATATGGAATTTGTTAAATTGATACGGCATCCAAGATCTCTTCATTTGCCTGTGCTGGTAACCATTTTCGATACGCCAAACGGACACGAATAGCATGGTTATCATCCTGGTTATGATATACACTGCACGAACGATTGCAGCTTCGGCGGAATTCTGAAGAAAATTGACGACGTCACTGATGAGATCGTTCACGCCTTGATCCAGGCTTGCGGTTTCAATCCAAGGAGCGAAAAAATCTCTTGCGATCTCTTTAGCCTGATCGAACACATAGCCATATTACTGTTGTGTGTTCGTGAAGCAGTCGATGTAGGCTTCCAGCTTCTCCAGGAGGCGCGTCTTCCATTTCTGGGGTTTCAGGATTTGGCCATCAGATGACTAGAACGCAAGATTTAGAGCCTCAGTGAAGGCTTCGATGCGGGTAGGTTCTAATCTTTCGACACGTGTTGGTGCGGTGTGGTGCACTCGATTTTTCTTCGAGGATCCATAAGCCGGCCCCTATGATGCCAACTGAATATCTCAGAATTGCTTTCGGAACGTAGATAGTTCTGCCCGAGTTGGCCTTTCGACTTCGAGTATCGAAAGCAACGTACTTTCCGGTAGATCGGTGTCTGGGCAGACATCGCCTGGCGAAATGTGAGGGGTCCCTTGAATTTTGCTTCACGAAGGTTCGCTCCAGGAGTCTTCGGAAGTTAACATCCCAAGCCTCGCCACAACCCTCTGGACCATACAAGTTTCCAGTATCTTCATCTACAGTCACATGATGGACTGATTTATTCTCGTAGCATTTCTGAACTTTGATGCAATGTTAAAAAAATGAGAATGAAGAGAAGCCCAGAGATTAGACTTCGTTACAGAGACCCCAAGACTAGTGAGCGCATAGCCAAGGTCGAGAAGACCCGGGTATGGACCTGTGTAGTTCATAGTTAGCCGAAAAATTCCTCTTGTTCAGGGTGCTGATCTCGATGATCAGGATGTATCAGTTTATCAATGTCCGACAACCTGAATGGTATCGTTGCCGTCTCAACAACTCGCCATACATAGTCATTATAGCCAAGCACTAGAGGATCCAAGTCGTGGAGCATAATCGATTACCGGACTGTACTGTACTGTACTACACTGTACTGTGCTGCAAGCCTAAACACTACAGCCCAGCCGAAAAATGATTGTTCTTGACTGGCTATGTTGTAAAGCAAAGAAGGGAAATTTAGGCAGATTCGAGGAATTCAGTCACGCTTATTTCAAGCCCTTAATGTCTAGTCCCAACATGTATTAACTCAACGCCAAACACCTCGCTATGCCAACCAAAGATTGGGATTGAAGCCCTTATACTAGAAGAACAGCATTAACACATCCATCATTCTCACAATTATTTGTTATTTGAGCCCACCGACCCCACACAACTTTGCCACCAGCGGTCACAAGCCCCAACTCACTAACATTAACTTCAATGATCGTGCCTTTTGTAAGAACCCCAAGTTGGGTATACATCTGGTTCTGTGGATTCTTCTTTACCGAGATAATAGGTAGTTGTACCGTTACGCCGAGCTCAGGATGAGTAACATTGGCTTTTTTGTATCGGAGACCCATGGGTCGAATGAATCGTTCGTATTTGACGGGTCGGCTGGATACTGTTAGCTTAACGAAATGTAACAGAATTTCTTAATCTGCTGACCGGGTGAAATCAGGACCAACGAATGTGGGCTTTGTAATCATACGCTTCCATCCTTTCTTTGCTGTTTTCTTTCCTGTCTTTACTACCTTGAACATCTCTTCTTCTGCAATACCTCGAACTTTTGGGAGCGGCACACTAAATTTGGCAGCCTTTTCTGCCCGTTTATTCTTGATCGCACTTGAGAGAGCCTTCGCACTGGTGGGATTTGATCGATCAAGCAAGTATTGGGGCATAGGTGTGGTAGAAGGCTCATTAGGAGCAGATGACTTGATATTTCGTTCTTCGAGAGCCTTGATCTGCTTCTTCATTTGAATCTTCTCATGATGTCTCTTCTTCTGATAAAGTTTCGCACGGAGTCCAGTAAGTTTTTGTGCATTCTCAGAAGCTTTGTGACCTTCTCTTGCTATTCTTTTTCGAAGCCTTTCTTCATGATCAAGACGTCTTCCGTGTAGCTTGCGCCACCGGTCCATGTACTCATTTTGAGGCTTGAATCAGTTTATCAGCAGATTTTCATGCCATTCGACCCTGGACTTACCATTGGGGATTAATGCCTGTGATTTGAGTTGATAATAAGTTACTGAGTCGATATATTAAGAATACTACTGCACAGAAATTATCGTCTAGAATACTTTGTTTTACTGCGTTGAGAGAATGACGTAGAGAAGTTATGCGTTGTCTGTTTGGATGAAGTAGAGCAACGATGAGGGAGAGAAGGAGATTGTTATTACTGATTGACACTATCATTCGTCTACTTTTCCCTCAGCGGAGAGTTAAAAAACTTCTCTTTGATCGGGGGCTCGGTAATTATTTCTCCGTCCCCAGATCACTTGTCAATACTAGGAAGAATCGTCTACAAAGTTATTCTGCAATTCCTAGGAGTCGACGATGAAGACTTACAGTTGGATGAGATTAATTTAAATTTCATCAGAGAGCGCAACGTACGCTTGCAGCTTTATAATAAATAGTCAATGAACGATTCTTGTCGAGGAGTTCTTTTTCGACACCAATGCGAAACGGAATTCCACCTGTGATCATCGTCATAAAGAATGGAATGGCACATACATACTCAGATAGACTGACTCACTCCTCGTCTCCTACGAACTACATGTCATGAGTTATTGATGGTTGTATAGAGTTTTCCCACAATGAGTTTCTCAGCAGTTGAGACGGCTTTAAGTGAAGTTTCTGGACATGACAGGAGCGGGCTACTGACTTCATGTAATTAATTGATGACATGTAACTACTCACTGCTATATCGCCAATGCACGATTCTGTTCCATTCTATTTAGTTTCGTGAATTGCATGTATCTAACTGAAGAGACATAGTCATCAACGTTCATATCTCTCATATATGAATGGACAAACTTCTCATTTAACCGTATTGCGGGTTAGTCATCAGATTGCACAAGTTTGACAATTTGAGTCTCGCTCTCTTCAACCTCAACGCACTCATGAAGATGCTCAGCAAGACTGTCCGGAGATTCTCATTGTTTTGTCTTCAATGCTGTTATAATCAAAGGTCAGTTCAGTACATCATGAATGTCTACAAATTCAGCCAGAACGAATAAAACTCACCTACAATTGTATGGACACTAAAACGTGAAATAGGGTAAATATTCGACCAGGCGTAAATAGAGTCTCAAATTTAAACTCTCAGAATGGGACACGATATCTCAGCTCGATATCAGAACAACAGCTTCGGCCCCTGCCTGATGTCAAAAAACCACTCAAGGCGGCATTGAAATTGAAAACAACCCGCAAAATCCCCAAAAAACCAAAAAATATAGCTTCACCTATCAGTCCTGCTCAAATCTTGAATACTACTCCAGTCTCGGAATCTGTCAGAGAGCTTCTTCCACTACTGGCAAATCAACCTTCACACTATATCACGGTACATATCCATGGCAGGCCCTATCTCGTTACAGCTGGTGACACAGTACGATTGCCTTTCAAAATGCCAGACGTCGTGCCAGGAGATGTCCTTCGACTAAATAGGGCAGCAAATATTGGATCTCGCGACTACACTTTGAAAGGTACACCATACATAGATGAAAGGCTATTTGAATGTCGAGCAACTGTCATGGGAACTGAGTCGGAGCCAATGAGGATTAAGGAGAAGAAAAAACGAAGAAATAGGAGAGTGAAAACTGTCAAGAGCAAGCATCGATTCACTATTCTCAGGATTGCCGAATTAAGAGTTAAATCTCTTCAAGAAATTGAAACGCTACCAACTGTCTAGGAGGATACATATAATCGTTCAAAAAGTTCCTGCAACTCCGCAAAAAATTGAACATCTTCCAGCCGCGACATCTTGACCATCTATGCAAGATACTTGATTTAATTTAAATCAAAAGCAGCTACACTATTGGATTCTTTTCATGTTCCTAAATATTTTGTAAGATGGTACAGTGCAAATTTATACATGGATTACGAATGAAAGATTCAAAACATTGAAATAGTTTGTGAGTCTCTTCTGAAACTGAAATCGCACATGAAATTGCTTTTCCGTGGTAGTTTTAGAATATTAATGTGAGAGATAAAAGCTAATCATTTCATAGCATTTTGAGGTATCTCGGTAAAGATATTCTTATCCCGCAAGTAAAGAAAACATTTTCTCTCCTAAAGCTTTGTCCCATTTTCGAGCACGCAGGCCGCTGCTGTGCACTAGATACATTGAACCTAACATGTAAGAAAAATATCACAAAATTATGCGATTTGTTAGACTCATTCCAAGCCAAGTTCTATCAATATATTCGCTCGAGATTCATTCCTTACAATTGAAACCTAGGAGTATATGACACTATCATGAATGAGCCAAATTGATTTTTTATCGTGAATGACATGTATTTTGTCGCACCAAAGACTGAAATTTGTATAACAAGGACTCCCGGTTATATTGAAATTTCAGTTTTGTGCACAAAGGGATGATACTCTTAAGAGTCTTAATATCCGAAATATTCCCAATCTAAATGATGCTAAATATACACGTCCAAAAAGCTACATATCTGTTTGTGGTTACCCGTGGGCTCTCCTATTCTGAGCTGTCGCTCATGGTAACCAAAAGCGAGAGTCTGACAAGAAACAAGCCAAAGAGAGCGCATTCGATGGAGTCGATCAACTTTAATGTTACTTCTTGGAATTTGCCTGCTATACGAGTAAGTATGGTATTCAGACATAGGATATTAACAGATCGGGGTGGTTGATAGTGGAAAGATAATCTTATCAGAGGATTGTGAACCTGTCTACCCACATATTTGATCTAGATCAAAAACGTAGTAACAGCGATAGCTAGCTACAAATAGGGTCACAGATAGATCCGTATCTCCTACGATTATTTTCAGGAGAGCGTATCTGTATCCTGGACAACGGGATTGATCCTGATGCCCTCTGCACACAATTGAAGAGTGGCTTCACCAACGTCAGGCTAAGCATTCAATATTTCGAACGCATCGATTTCTTCACCAGGTAAAACTTTGTAAGTACTTGTACTTACATCATCTTCTTTGACGGGTATTCCTCTCGTCCCACCCTTAATTTGTGGATCACTATCGGCACAATAAAACTCGTCCCTTTTTACTCTCTTCACGCTTCACACACGTGCATCTACATGTCTTCTATTTAAAGCAAAATTCAAGACTACAGGACATCCAGTCTTTTCGGGTGTACGCGTCCAACTTCATGTCGACGTCCACGGTCAACAAATGACTCGAGAGAGTTGACCCCGGCAAATGGTCTCTATTCCTTAAGCCGCGTCTCCCATCTCTCAAACGTAAAATGAATCACCAGCGTAGACGTGTGACATGAGAGACTCCTGATCGAGAGAAGACACATCCGACTCACACCACACGACCGAGGGAACCGAACATCTATACATCTTTCCTTGCCATCTCGTCATCTCAGTTCTTCCCTGCTCACCCTTCCCGTGCTTCCTTCCCCCTTCCATCGACTCCATGCCTCATGCCCCGTGCGAGGCGAGGGCCCAACGTCCGTCAGGCACCCAACACGTCGCCACCGTCTGCTCTCGCGTTGACGACCACGCGAGACGGAGCATACGCACGTGGCAGTCCCCACCCGGCGATCGACAATGTACCACATACCGGCTCAGCCGAAGCCCCTGCAACACGAGATGACGACAGGAATGCGCGTTGACGAAGCCGCCGCCGCTGCGAGATGTGACGTCGAAGGGCCGACACCCGACCGGCCGCGCACCATGCCCCGAGACGTCGGAGCCCGATGTGTCGAGCGGCGGCGCGCGATCCCGCGTGTGGAGCCGTCACGAGCCTCGACCCCTTGGTTGGTCGGTCGGTTGGCGAGCAAGGGCAAGGGCTGGGTCGGCGCGTCGACAAACGAACGCATGGCCGAGGTGACGTGACGCGCTAGCGTCGGTTCTGGCGTGGGTGGGCACGGGGAGCATGCACAGGCAACCGGCTCACCAGCGCCCTGTACTCCTCGTCCGCCTCTACCTGAGCGACTTTTTCTGCCCGAGTGTTTGCGTTGGGGTCACGTTGGTGCATGAAGACCTAGCTCTAGTGACTGACGGACTCGTTACCACTAGCTTCTCCAGTATACTTTGCACTCTGGATTGGTAGAATGCACTAGCGCTCTATCTAGTCCATGATAGCGTGATCGAAGGAAGTGAAATCATCAAATGGACTGCAAGCTTTCTGTGGGTATTCTTTGGTGATGAGTACAATTAATTCTGCGACTATCTCGTCTAAGCAAAAGTAGTTTAAAGTAATAGACATGATTATACTGAAATTAAACATATCAAGTGAGCCACCGAAGTCCTCAGCTGAACGATACTAAGCTTCATTACGAAGGACTCAGTAGTTGAGTTCCCCGGATCCCCCACCAGCAACAGCATCAAGGTCTTCGTAGGATTTCAGAACTCTTCCTTGAACAGCTTCTCGGGGCCCGACAGTAGCACCTCCAGAGGCGCCATCTGCCCATCGCCCAGCACCACGTCTTACTCCACCTGGAGGGCTAAGCCGCCCGGTTTCTCGAGGGCGACGATCATAGGGTCCAGGACGGACATTTTGTCTTCCTCCGCTACGTCTATTAGGTCCACCACCGCTACTGTATAAACTTGAGTTTTGAATAGCACCTGGGAAGAAAGGTGGGAAGCCTGGTTGACCGAAGCCCTGCATGGGAAGATTGGCTACACCAAAGCTCTGTATATTGAAGCCTCGTGGAGTACCTGTTGGTAAATGACCGTTTGCAGGTGGAAAATGACCATTGCTATTAGCATCAGAGCGAGAGGGAGCAATATGGGCTGGATCAAGGACATAAGCGTTGAGGAGATCGAACTGCGACAGTCAAAATTTTGTCTTCTAAATATTTAAGAAAAAAACTTACATCACGTTTCAATCCATCGAGCCATTCTGGATGACGTTTTTGGACGTGTTTTCTCCAGAAATGTTCTTCTTTAAACAGCTTCTGGCACTCAGGAACTCGGCATCGAAATTTATGCTCATCTTCTTGTTTGACATATTTACTGAGTTCATCTTTAAGAGCTTCGTCTATTGGCTTTCCGCCAAGCTTACGAATATCTACAGTATCAGGGTCAAGTATTTGTGCGATTTTTTCTTCAAAGGTCTTGACCCAGTTAAACGCACGTTGTAATTGTTGTTCTGCTTTAGATGGTACACTACGCTGAAATTTGCGATCGTTTTCCGGAGGTTGCGGCTCGTCATCTGCTTCGGAGTTCGACTTTTTCTTTCCTGGAAATACTTCGCATAACGCACTGGCTCGGGCAGCAGCTTTTCCAGCAGCGGTGAGCGTATTACGCGGTCGACGGAGATGTCCACCAGGACATTTACGAGTAAGTTCGTGAATGGAGTCGCTTTCAAAAACGCAAAAGAAACAGAAGTTAAAAACGCGACGAAGATACTCGACCATCAGATCGAGTTGCTTTTTTTTTAGGAGAAGTTCCTCATCGTCAACCTCTTCATCTAGTGCACCTTCTTCTTCCTCTTCTTCAGAATCTTCCTCGACATTTTCATCCTCTTCAATAGCTTCATCCAATCCGGGAACATCCTTCGACCTCTTCGTTTTTTTTACATTTTGGGTAGTAAGTGCAGGAAGGAGACGCCCCTGGTTTCTGAGGTCATCAACTCGCTCTTCTATCTTAAGAACTGCATTAAAATCAGATCCAAAATCTTCTTCAAATTTTTGGACTAATCTCTGTGCAAGCCCAAGATCTTTCTCTATACGTTCTGGCGCTGAAAATAGATCCCATAGAGCCTTCTTGCGAGGGGTAGCTGGGGGGATATGGACACCGACATGGCATTGAAAGTCACCACGAGCTTCATCTTTAACAACTTTACCATTGATCGCTTCAAGGGCTTTTTCTGCTGTTGATTGGGGGGCAATGGGTGCTAAAATAAGTTCTCCATCTCCATCTTTAAGGTCAGGGCGATCAATTATTGGTAATGCCTCGGGAGCGGGGTGAAGCATGACCCAACCAATTCGGTGATATCGCTTACTTGGATTTGGATCACTGAGACTCAACCACTTAAATCCACCCTCGTCTTCGCCGAGGTGTTCTTTACAGAACGATTCAATGTTTTGGCGACTCACATGAGGTGCTATAGTTTTAATAAGTAATGTTGGCTGGAAAGCATTTTCATCACGAATATCGCTGCCTCGGGATGGAACAAGATCACCGACGCCAAGTACTTCATTAGCCGCTGTAGTTTCACCCTCTTCCTTCTCAATAACTCCACCTGCCCCATTACTTTCACTCTTTGGTATTCCTTCAAGAGTAAACTCGTCAAAGGTACCAGAATCAAGATCTTGCTCCCATTGATTGTAAGTTCCACGACGAAATTCATTGAGTTGTACTCGTAATGCCTCTTTAAGCTCTGGGAAGTATCGCTCTTGAAACCATTGCTCATTCTTATGCTCTTGAACAAAAGCTCTAGCCATCTTGGCTTGAAGCTCTTGTTTGTAGGCATCATATGCGGCCTGAATTTTTGCTTTCTCTTTATCACGATCTTCCTGACTATCCACTCTGCGATTATCGCGCCTCTTTCCACTCCTTGCTAGATCTTTATCCTCTTTAATTCTTTCATTAGTGCGCCACCATTCGCCAAAGTAAGAAAATCCAACTTGAAATGGGAGGTTTGATGGGTCTTGAATCATATTAATAGTTACTGGAGGTGGATCACTATCCTGACCAGGAACATAACGATCAATATTTGCGGGAGCTGGTGATACGCGACGAGGCTCGCCACGATCTCGTAGCCCTCGGTCTCGCGGTCTATCGTAACCCTCTCGAGAACGAGTTCGTGAGGACTCATATCGATTGACAGCTACTGGTGAGCGAGACCTATCTCGGCTACGACGTCTGTCAACTCCTATTCAACTTAAGTTAGATAGATAGTTGTTTACTGGGGGAGAAAGCTTCATCATTGCATCAAGGAAAAGGGTGTTGCATCTTAGAAGTGACATACCAGGAGATCTATCTCGGTATAAGCTATCAGGGCGCTTATTTCCTGAACGCTCACTTCTATGATTATCATCATGACTAGCCCAGCTAGCTCTTTCAACAGGAGATCTCGCCAAATTGGCTTCCCGATGACCCTGGTAATTATCCATTGTAGCTCTAATTGTAGTACAAGTGTCGAATCGATCGTCTGTGGGAGGGGCGAGATAACACTTGAGAAAATAAGATGAATCTTCGAGCTACCGTTATCGATATCGTATGCGTAGCTTTTCAAGTGACATCTGTCACTGATCGGTCTAAGAGAAGCTCAATAAATTCGCTACTGCTGTTTGATGACATAGTTGATTGTCAGAGGAGAGTTCAAATATGTGGAGAAAAAGATGATAAATATGACTGCAAGAGAATAGGTAAAAAGGAGGGAAATGAGCGCCTAAGAATGATGGCTGAAGTACGACAACTGTGTGAACTCAATGATTTGGAAAAAGTGCAATAATGGGCAATGCAGGGCAGGATATGAAGTGGTAAATTGTGAAAGGGATTGACGAACAAGAATGACAGTATGATTCTCTCCAATGGAGCTTGTCCTTGTCACCGATGAGAAGATGTTTGGTGAACGATGATAGCACAGGTTGAGGACACAAGTTGATGCTATCTGGCGTATGGTGTGCAATTATACGTATGCTATAATTACACACCTTGAATTGACGTCAAGGATACATCAAGCGGGTGTGGAATGTTCCCCCACCGATAGATCGCAATCGTGTCTGTGTAAGCTCCAAATTATATACAGCAGTAAGTTTTCTGATGATCAAGCTGTACACTTCATCTTTGGTTAAGAAACTGAAACAGATACTAATTAGCGAGGTTTTGGATACTGTCCAAAATGACAACCTTCATACCCTCACTTACGCTACCCGCCTCGATTTTTGCAAACCCAGCAGCATCGATACTCTTACCGATTGTCGCCGGTGTTGGAGTTGGATATTCTGTCAGACCTAAAGAGACGCAGGCGACATACATGGCGCTGAAACAACCGCCATACCGTCCCCCGCCATACGTCTTCGGTCCGACCTGGACGGTTTTATACGGGCTCATGGGGTATGCAGCCCACCGAGCATATAATACGGGGATGTCACCTCTTGCGAGCATAGAGCAATATCATCTCACGAGGCAGGGAGCGACACTGTATACAATCCAGCTAGGACTAAACCTATTGTGGATGCCGCTTTTTTTCGGTCTACGACGACCGATTGAGGCAACTGTTGATATCATAGCATTGACTGGTGTAGTGAGCTATCTGACATACGTCTGGAACCGTGTGGACCCTGTTGCTGGATGGTGCTTGTTGCCTTACTGTGGATGGCTAGGATTTGCTTCTTACTTGACCGTCGGGGTTGGCTACCTAAATGGGTGGAATCTAAAGAACAAGGTGGTCAACGATTCCCCTTCTGAAAAAGACACAAAATTTATCGAAGAAAGTCCGTAATTATCTACATACAGCTATACAAATATGTCGATATGAATACTCGGTTTCTGGACAAGTACACGAAATTCAAATTTGCACAGTCTTGATACTCACAGAAAGAGTTTGTGAGGCTAGTAGATAATTAGCGCTACTTAGCATCATGACTCATATTGTAGTTTTAATGCTATAGAAAACTTTTACATCAAACGGTGAAGAATTCATCTTGATAAAAACAAGTGAAATCAGTCGTGAGGGAGAACGTGTATGTGAAACTATCTAGTTCATCATCCTCTAGTTGAAAGAGTTTCTTTATGATTAAACATAGATGTGTCCTGATTCTATCCAGCATATTGAGTCATAATTACTTACAGTAAATGAAAATGCCAGAGGATGGGCAAGAGAATTAATGAACCATAGACTCTCCACAAACCCCTAAAGTAACTCTATTAGCAACTCAAAAGATTTCATGTCCGACATGGACAATCTGATTAATAGTAGTTGCAGTTTTTCTCCAAAGAAGCACAAGCAATTAACCAGTGTTTCGAAACACAACGGGATTCCAGGTCCTTAGGGCATATGTAAAGGGAGCAACGGGTGAGTCAGATTATACTTCATAAACTCCCTTAAAGACCGAGTATGCATCTGACCAAACTAAACAAAACATTGTAATTGATGCGCCTGAGCGTTCTCGAATCGACCGATGCTGTGACAGAAACACCTCCAACTTCAGCCCATCACGACACTCCCCTGATTCCTATTCACGACATATAGCATGTACATGTACTCAGCATGAACCTTAAAGCATTAACTTGTTTGGCCAAGGATACTGGATCAGGAATTTTGAGTCTGACGCTTTGATAATTTGGTGCTCATCGGCCAGGGCGGGCGGTGTTTCTCTACTGTCATAGTACTAGTACCTCATGATTAGACCCATGATACGACAATCTCCTCCACTAATTATCGACTTTTGCAAAGATTGATTCCTAAATAAGGAAACTTTTGAGTACCGTAGATTCTTGATATGGTCTCCAAAACCTGTTCTCCTTTGCTGCCCCCTGTTTGAGAAATGGGCAATTTAAAATCTGGAAATGAACGACGTTCAAACTTTTATGGTCAATTTTAGATTGCATACTTCGCCGACCAGAATCCTGGCATATATCAGTTGTTAAGAGAAAGGTTGAGTAGACTAGAGTTAAGACAGCTCGTTGATAGCCGTCTAGACAAATGACGAAAACGATAACGCCGAGAATAGTCTGACTTATGTTGTCTTGATTAATCCTTGCAAAGGGGGGAAAGAACCCACATGAAATTTTCACAAATTAGCAAACCTCGCTATCAGAATAGAGGTATTTTACGAGCTCCTATTAGTTATCTACATGAGAGCCTCCAATCATAGCCCGTAATTTGGGGATGATCATCAGTAGGTTTCCGTGATTAAGGATATTATTCCAAGCGCAGCAATTTTTCCGGGAAAATCGCTGCAAACACAATTACTACTACTTCTACTATCCCCCTCGACACTAGGGTCGTTGTAATAATGGGATAGATGTAGATATTAAAGGCTTGAAGTCAGCCTATATAAATTATCATAAATAGTATAATTATTTTTTCGCTTTCACTCTAATGAGCTCGCTAGTGAACGAATCGCGTTGGATTCCCATTTCTAGAAGGGATTGATTCTATGCCTCTCAAAACTTGCTACATTCGGTACCGCTTTAAAATAGAACATTAAGGAGAAGCTGGAGCAGAAGAGAAGCTTCTCCTAGTTTATCCTCATATATCAGAGCTAAAATATAATCATCGTTTCTCGAGTGTGATGCTCTCTCGCAAATGGGTGGGATTAATGCCGCTACCTTGAAAGAAAAGTGTAGATAACCTCCTCTCAATCTTGAACTTCGAGTCCGAATCCTTTCAAAATGCGTTAAAGATCAAGTTTTTCGAAATATGTAAGCGTCCAATGTATTTGTAGAGAAACACCCAACAAGGGAATAAAGTCCACGTGAATCTTCTTGAATAAAATTGAGTAATGTCGACCTGCGCAGAAGTCAATGTTACTTAGTTGAGTGGTTAGAACTTGGTTGAGTGGTTAGAACCAAGGTTATGTTTCAAGCCATCAAAAATACAGAATATGAATGCACTGCTGGGCGCGCTCCGTAGCACTGTTATCCCACATCCACGGTAAAGACCTTTGAGGCCGTACTGCTTCCACACCTTTCTGCCTTCCTCCCAAAAGTGCTTTTCGCTCTCACCAATCCCTGAGGTTTGCAGGCGACTCTTGATGGTGTCGGCAGGAAAACAGATCAAATTGTAGCTCATTCCTCCTGTTGCACCGGCGATTATCTGTTGGTAAAGCGGTAGAGGCATCGTGTCATTGAAGGTGGGCTTATACAACAGAGATTTTGGACTTTGATTCAAACGGTAAAAGAGAGACGAAACACTCTCTTTGCTCCCAAACCAAGACGCACATCCGCCAGTTTCTCGGATCAGGGTACCTAGCTGTCCTTTCCAGAAACCCTTGAGTCCGTGATGTTTCCAGTTCTCTTTGACTACTTTGATTGGCGTCAAGACAGCGCCTGCATCCTGCGGAACTTGGATCTTGCACTTGACAAGTTCAATGGGCGTCAGAACCAAGCTAGTGGCAGCGCCAGATATCGCCCCGGTGATCCATAAGGTGGTCAAGGGTGGCTTTTGATCATGAGTGTAGAGGCCGAGATGCCACAGTCCTTCCCGCGCGGTCCGTTCCCAGAAAAATAAGCTTGCGTTCTCGAGCGCAGCGCCAGCGAGCGGTGCGGAGATGCCGCGATAAAGTGAGAGGATCCCGTAGATGCTCCCCCGTGACGTGGAAGATATGGATTGTCGAAAGCAGTCAAGTGGGCCCGTATACCGCAAGGGCAGATGATCCGGTTGGGCTTGAAGTCTCACTTTGATTGTATCGAAGGGATATTCGATGTATTTACCCGACACACCTGCTACCTGCGAGATTTTAGTCGAGTATTTGAGAAGTCGTGCTTACGTACGGAGCCAAACAAGACATCTTCCACAGCATCCATAAATGTAGTATCGTGCTATACACCTTTAATTTTCATGGAGAGAGGTGGAGTCAAGATGCCGGAATCGACATCCTCCTCAGCCTTTACATACTACCAGACATATCTAGCATTACACCAGAGAGATTTCCTCTCGCCTAAGTGCTAGACGAGAGGGGTTTTAGTGGGGTTGGTCGAAAGGTAAAACATTTATCTGGCTCGTCCCGACGCAACGGCTAGATATCAGTCACAGAGTGTGCCCCTGATCCACATGAAAAAACTTATCATTTATGTTGCTGTTGGCAATCAACATATAATTAGTTACATGAACATTTGCCATGATATAACGTCCCTTAATCATCCAATAAAAATTACGAGTCTGTACGTCAATGAACCGAAGCTCGGAATGAAATTTGACACCGAGGAGTGCCGAAGATATATGTCTCGCTTGATTTTACTAGTAATTTTTCAGACAACAAGTTGAGTTAATCTTGTGAAAGTAAGTTATGAGGATGAGCGGGACTTCTAATACCAGGGGTGGAGGATGTGTATCAGACAGAATGATGAAGTGAGTAATAGAATTAACAGTAAATATGAATGGTTGATAGCACACGCAAGTTACCTCACTACCTGACGTAGATACACCTTTAAATACATCTGTTCACACATACTGAAATCTTGTTCCTCATTCCCGAACATTCTAGAGTAGTCCTCCATTTCGCTTCTAATCCAGCTACATGCACTTATGCACTCATGTACATGTACTTATGTATTTATACATATTATGCAAGTCTGAGCTTGCGCTCCAGACTAGTGTATGTACATGTACCTCACAGTGCACGGATATTCGTCGGCATTGGAAGGCGATATCATAACAGTTAATTGCCTGATGGTGTTTGCATGCATATTATTAGAGTAAACGGAAAACTACAGTAGAGACTATTTTTTAATTGAACTGCTCGTTCCAAAGCTAGCATAGATCGCCAAATCTTTGGTCCGGATTCATTCACATGTATCCAAAAAACTATGCCACGCATGTTAGTTAATAAATAAAAAGATGCTGCATCGAACATGACTTTTGAGTTCAAAATACTTTTGGGCGGAAAGAATGGGATCTGGATCATGATTCCAGCTGGATTAGTTACTTTATTTCCATCTGTGATAGACTTGTTCTTCGAGAACATTGCGAACATCATTCATCCCCGATGATCTAAGCTCGCGGTATATTTGGCCAGGTGTTTGGCTGGGACTTGACTTAATGAAGTATATCACTTCCGCCGACAATTCAAAATCAACAGTCCCATTATGGTAAATGTGCCATTAGTCCATCTCTGGTCAGCGGCCAGTTAAGCCTAGGATGAGCTTTAAGTGGCTTTGACAAGGATATTTTTCCATTCTATCTCGGTCACATTCGCCTGTACTTTGGGATTCGAACTTTCCAGAGTTATCTTGACTACAGTAGTTATTGTACACCGGCACAATTACTTTTCGGATCGAAGACTGCTTAAATTGTGACTAATTACCTTCTTAACATGGCAAACGAGATTGCTGGGAGCTTCCCTAAGGGGAAGATAGTTGGGTTTATTGTCGCTGTCCATCTCCAGTACTTGGACAAAAAGACTAGACAAATCATCGAGGTTGAAAACGTACGAAAAACTAAGAGACTCCGTTTGGCTCTGAATATATCATCGGTTTAGTTTCCCTTGAGCTAGGGGAGCAGAATTAACTTACAAGCTTACTCCAAGCCTAGATCTCGTTCAGAAAGTCTTCCCATCGACCAATCTCTGGGAATGCCTTAGAAAAGACGCGTTTTTTGTTATTCATTTCACACATTTTCTTTCTTTTGCCATTCGCAAACATACCGTTTGGGCGTTCTTGATCGCATCTGGGGCAATACTGAGTGAGTTAACTATCCGTGTTTAGTAAGCAATACTGATAGATCTCTGAATTGATTAGATTAAAGTGATCTGCGAAGTAAGAATGAATGTAGTGAGGAGAATCTGAGGATAGAGGTGAAGCTGAGGAACAAAGGCTGCAGATACTAACTATTGTGCGGGTGGGCGCAGCGAGGAAAATAAAAATGTTGAGTTATGAAAGTACGATAAAGATAAAGTAGCCACAATGATAAGAATATGAAGGGTAAAATATATCGTAACAGATATACGAGCATAAAACAACTAAATGAATAATTTATTGTTAAGGTACAGAATAAGTGAGTGAAGAGTTTTCACTTAAGCATCAGGCTGACTAAGCAGCATTTTCCAACAAAAAAATATAATAATATTGTATCACATGATCATAGAAGCACGGACCAAAAATTTCGACTCCAAACTCGGTGTCAAATTTCGGTCCGAACTTCGGCTCATTGACGCACAGACTCGTAATACTTTTTGGATGATTACGATAATTGACGGGTATCGCCTACCCCCCTTGTGGTTATTACACAATCCAGCCGTGGCTACACCGTATAGCAACCTACAGCAGATAGAGGTCTATACAGATAGCTTGGCTGGTAAGAATGTGTGTTGTATTCTCTAAAGTAAACAAAGGGGTAAATATATAGGTACAGGGATTAAGTGATCTACATGATGTTAACCAGAACCACACCCTCATGTTAGGAGGGGGGCGAAGCAAAATGCAACAGCTCGGCAAAACGCGACACTTTTCCACACCAAAAATCGCCAGAATCCATCGATTTCAACGGCGCACAACTCAACAACGCCTCGATAGAATTGTTCCAAAATAAATACTTACAGAGAACCACTCATGATACTATAGTTTGTGGTATTTATTCTGTTCCTCCTCTCATTCCGAGCTGAAAACCTTATTCTACCCTCTTGGCGCCCCTAAATACCCCTGTATGCCTGTTGGAGTTTCGCCTAGTGATTGGACCGAAGATTTTTGGATGACTTTCGGTAGATTAAGAGCAGAAAAAAAGACGCTATCTGAAATTTTGTGAAGAATTCTACTCAAATTCTAAATTTAAGAGTAATCCATGGAGGCGTTTTTGAGTTGTGCGCCGTTGAAATTGATGGATTCTGGCGATTTTTGGTGTGGAAAAGAATCGCATTTTGCCGAGCTGTTGCATTTTGCCGAGCTGTTGCATTTTGCTGCGCCCCCCTCCTGTTAGGAGGGGGGTAGACGATACCCGTCGATTACCATATCACGGTAATATTCTATCCTTCTGACAATGGTTGTCTCCAAGGACTAGCGCTTATTCCTCAGTCGAATATGACACTCCAAGCTGTAGTTCACGCACGGTACAAAGAGCGTGGCTACGCTGGAGCTCCACAACAATTACATTGTATTACTTTACAGAAGCAATTTTCTTTCATATTCTGAGACACGTGGGTCAAAAACTCTGCTGGAAGTGCTTCAATAGTTTGACTTCTTGCGAAAGGCAGAACTGCCGAACTCCTCGACTGCCTTAGCGGAACCCTGGGTTTTCGTGTTATGCTTGTGTAAGCTTTTGCAGGGATACATAAGATTATGTAAGACTTTGTACTATGTCGCTACGATAAAACTCGGCTCCCTATCAATTAAAAGTGGGTTTACAGGGTAAATAGACTTTTATCTAACTTATTTTGGTGTCGTTAGCAAAATACCCATGCCAAAGCTCTTAATTTTATATGGTGAAAAGTTCAGGACGATGAAATCGTGTCCCTGTCTACAATCCTTAGTCGGAGCACCACGATTCCAGCCAACCACAATTCCACCCACGTGATTTTGTAATTTGTAGTTGGAAATTTTTAATTTTACTCTACAATGATAAATCTAAATCTCGAATTCAAATAGATACTCTCTAAAAGAATAGGCCTGCCGATGTTCGGTAGAAATTTTAGCCCTCCTAGCCGCTGTATTGACTCGTTGTGTCCTATTTACTGCTTCAGATGTTGATGCTACCGTTGCTTACTCCTGAGCCCTTTTAATTGCTTCAATGCCAGAAAATTGAGTATTTGGGTCTGCTATCACCTTCTTCCTCTTCTTGTAAGCCGATAATCGGCCATTTTCAAGACTCAGAGCTTGGTTTTTTATTCTTTCCTCGGCAATTTGCGCCTGGAGCTGTCCGTTTGATTTTGCCGTTTTGCGCATGAACAAAGCCGTGCCCCGCGTGAGTTCATTATTGCCTCGTAAGACTTGAATTGTTGCATGTACATCCGATGGCTTGTGAGGAGTAAGTATATCATCAATTTGTCGCTTATTTATTTGTCGCTCGGGTGTTATTGGTCGTGGTTGTGAAGGGGGTTGAGTAAAAGGATTCTTCAGACCTTTTTGGCGATTAAACGGGAACAAGCCGGCTGCACGCCATCCGATTTTGATCTGAATGACCGTAAGTCGTTCATTCCGTGCCTCATTATAGCATTTAATAAATCTCTGCTTTTTTATCGGTGCAGAATCGTGTATGGTGGAGAGGTCTTCAATCAGCCGACGGTAACGAGCTTTTAGAGGCGAAAAACACGATAAATCGAGGGGTTGAAGGATATGCGATGTATGTGGAGGCATGTAGACCATATGGACTTTATTTTTGTAACATTCCCATTGGAAATTCACCTTTGTGTGGCTTCCATGGCCATCAACAAGAAGTATCCGCCAGCTATTCTCATCTTGAGGCTTGGTTTCTGGGAAAAAAATTGTTTTCAACCATCCAAGTGCAATCCTATCAGCCGTTCATCCATTCTCAGACGTTGTGTAGACCCAATCCGGTACATCTTACTCAAACTAAGAGGTTTGTGGTGCTGTACCTTTAAAGATCACGAGGGGCCGAGTTTTGCGACAGTCCACACTAACTGTTTCCACAATTGAACCCCATTCGCGATCTTTTGGGGTTTTACAATAAGTAGAGCTTTTATTTGATATACCTATCACCCGCTGATTAGTGCACATTCCGAGTCCAAGTCCATGTTCGTCCATGTTCCATATATTCTCATGACGAACATCGAAATCACGCTTCTACTCTCGAAAAGTGAGTAGAATCCATCAATTGTTTCTGTAGTGGCTGCCTGAACTCTTGCTCTATCAAGTGGCTTGCCAGTCATACTCTTAATTTGAGGGTGTCGTGATAAAAACCGATAAACCCAATTTTTACCTATAGGAGTATTGTCCTCCTCCAAGTTCAGTATCTTTGCAACCATTTTTCGTACTTGAACATGGGACGGGGCCTGCTAAAACGGTCTAGCCCTATTATCCAGTTGACAAGGTATAATTCCTGATCATTAGATAAGAGTTTTAATGGTTCTGCACTCTCTTGGTGCGACTTTGATTTTTCTTTGATTCGCTGGATTAATGTGGCTGCTGGTAGGTCATAAGCCTTTGCTGCGGCCCGTTGCAACGAAAATTCATTACGATTAAATGCTGTAATGGCATCCTGGAGTCTTGATTCCCTAGCAGAAATTTTTTTATAGTATATAAATTTAAGTGTGATTTAAGTATAGGTTTACAAGAAAGGGCTGATAGGTTGGCGGGGATACTAGAGTTGTGAGTGGAGTTGTGGTTGGGTGAAATCATGGTGCTCCGACTGAGTAAATGATTGAAATTTCTGCTTGCAAACATTATGAAATGTATAATATTGATTAATTACAACTATGTGACTGAGAAATTACATGTACTCTCTGATTAGAAAGCCCTTAATATTTTACATGTCCGCCACTAGCATCGTATACAGCCTTGATTCTCTGCGGCATTGAATCAACAAGATTCCTCAAGTCATCCTCATTTACCGCCCTGTCCCAGGCTTCTCTGACAGTAAGTCGTGTTTCCTCTTCTGTCCGCCGCCCTCGTTCAATCACGTCAGGTTATTTGTATTGAATATAATTTTTCATCATATTCCAAACAAGTTCTATTGGATTAAGATCTGAAGAGAACGGTGGCCATTCTAGAGGAACAATATTCCTTTCGCTTAGTTCTCGCTTTGTTCGGGCGGCCGAGTGGGAGGGTGCGTTATCCTGCATCACCACTAAATCTGGTCTCATCGAGACCGTACCATGGATGAGAGGTACTATCCTCTCACTGTAGCGTTCAGCGGTTATCGGACCCCATTCTTTCTCCCAAAACAAGCAAGGCCCTTTCTCACTCCCAAAAAAAGATCCCCAAAACATCCATCCAATTCGCCTTCGAAAATTGCTAACAACACATGTGTTGTCGTAGACCTCATCTGGATAATTCAGGGGATTAGATTAAGAACTTGAAATAAGAGGATATTTGAAGGCAATGCCAACCTTTCTTGTGATCCAACATCTAGTATGCCTACCATCAGTCACCCAGCTTTCATCAGTCCAGAGTACTCGCATCCAATCTTCTTTCTCCCAGTGGAGATGATTTCTAACGAAATCATATCGCTTTCTCAAATTTTCTGGGGAAAGTAGAGGTTTCGAAGCGGCGATCCTTCGAGTATAACCCCTCTTTTTCATTTCCCGCTCAATTACCTTTTCACTTACACCAAAGTGCGGGAAGACAACATTTACTACCTCAAAGTAGAGCATTTGACGGCTTTTTTGAGAGGAAGTTATGTAAGCTTCCGCTTCGTCGGTTTGTGCACTGCTGAGTAAAGGGTTCCGCCAACTAGACTTTTTGGGGGTGAGCTTAGTAGTGTTCAGAGCATATCGAACTTGTCTAAGGGTGATTTCGAGTCGTTCTGCAATCATTTTGTACGAAAGACCCTCTCGGGCTAATGTTCTTACCTGACAAATTTTAAAATTGGTGCGAAAGCATTCTTTTGATGTCAAACTCACTTGCAAATGTTTATCTCGAGTCAAACGTGGCGCATATTTAGGAGATATTGGTGATTGTGGAGGTGTCTGCGGTGGATTCAGATCTCCCAACTAAGAATATATTTAATCGTGAGGCTGGCGCTTTCCTCACCCAACCACATCCGTAGTTGGGTGAGGGTCAGCGATACGTAAAAAACCAGCGATACGTAAATTTTCCCATTTGGACTTCAAATTTTCAACTTCAATTGAA
>JAKRRZ010000287.1:0-24900 GCA_022627015.2 Podosphaera aphanis
TGTCAATTTTTTTGCTCTGGAATGAGCATGAGATTGAAGTGAGGTTGATGATGGTGGAGGCGTCTGTGGACGATTCATCGTTGCAATGATTTAACTGATCCATTCTTTAGCATCCTGAATGAATTATATAACTTCAGAATTTTCTCAACTTACAATCGGTATATTTAAGTCAATCTACTCAAGTGATGGCGTCCTAGTGAGATCTGTGATGGTATTGCTGAACAATAGTGGAGGGGCAGACGTTCAGGAGAAAACTCTGTGACAGCGAGGCTAACCAGCATAAAAATGACAATCCTGACAGATAAGGCTCACATATTTTAGACCTTGAGTTAGATGTCATAGGCCCCATAGACTTCCACTTTTAACCCCTGAAGCGAGATATACCCTGCACTGACCCACCTGGGAAAACTTACCGTAGCGGCACAGTATCTACCTACTCCCTGGCCATTAGGGCCAGGCGTCCTTTGCTCCCTCGGGAGACGACAGGGCACGTGCCTTGCAGATGCTCGCCGGACGTTAAATATTAAACAACAAATATCTGTAAAGACTGCCGTCCGCACCCGCAAGCTGGATCCCCGCCATCCCCTGTCACGACGTGGGCAAAAGTCACTCCAAACCACTGCACAGACAAGATTTTCCAGGGCATACGTAAATGTTCCAGCGTCGGACTAGTTAAACCCACTTCTGATTCCCCCATGGGAGATACCAGACTCAGAAAAGAATATTTTGTACCGAATCGGCGGCCCAACAGGTACAACTAGCTCAAGGCCGGAAAAATTCCGTGACGTCTTACTCTCTATACCCCCATCTGACATCCTCGTCTACTCAGACGGATCCAAACTACCGGACGGAAGTGCGGGTGGTGGATTTGCCATTTTCCAACTCGGCCGGAAATTTTTAACTAAAGCCTTCCCCCTTGGCAAAGGCAAGGAAATGCACGATGCAGAAGCCCATGCAGCACCAAGAGGTATTCAAGCGGCTATCGCCCTTCCATCAACAAGGTTCTCGAACGACCTTTGGATATTCATCGATAACTTGGAGGTTGCAAAGAAGTTCCTAACCAAGAATAATAGTACATCTTCCCAAGAAATTTTCTTAGATGCTTTGGAAGCTGTCAAGATCTGGAAATCCCGAACAAGACTCCCTCACATTAGCGAAGGAGAAATTAAAGTGCGCTAGGTACCCAGTCACGCTGGAATCGAAGGAAATGAGCTTGCCGACGCAGAGGCGAAGAAAGGTGCGGCTACACCCTTCCAGAATAACCAATCGAAACTTTCAATAGCAGCGTTAGCGCTATGGAAATCATCGCAGATGTGTCAAGCGAGAGAAAAATGGTGGGAAAACCATGCTCCTCGATCATATGTCAGATTAGGAATCAACACCGCCCCTTACTTTCCCAAAGAGCTCTTATTGAGCAGGAGAGCCCTCGGTCAAGTAATCGTTGCTAGGACTGGTGATGGAGATTTTGCTTCCTACCATACACGTTTTAATCATAGGGACGCAAATATGCACTGCCTCTGTGGTTCACCAAAGTCTCCAAAACACTTTCTTTTCTGTAGAATTCTTCGCCGCCACCACGGCCGCCCGGATGGGCCTATCCGCTTACTCCTACCGAAGCTCCTGGGAACACCGTAAGGGGCTGTCACATTGACTAACTGGCTGGGCCAGGCTCAGTTTTATGAGCAAATCTGCCCTCGCTGAGAGCGGATTTATTTTCTTTTGATTTAATTTTCCTTTGTTTTTATTTTCGATTTTAATGATCGGGGGCTCCAGAAGGGATAGATGGAGCGGGCGAGATGGACTGTTGATCACAGTAAAGAGCTTAGGAGGTCTCAAAAATTCAAATTTGCAATAAGCATTACACCTTCTATGTGCGCAGTTTCATACAACGCTGCACAGCCATGTATTTAGGACTTCGAAAATCACAAAAACTAGAGCTCAGTCTCTAGCGTCCTTTGGACCATATGGGACCAAACCGTCACGTGCCCTTGGGCACTCGACGAGAGCCTTAGACGAAAAATAGAATCATCATCATCAAGTACTTACTCAAGTCGCTTGTTTTTCAGCTCTGCCCATTGTAACTAATTCAAATATCTAACTTTGTGTTAGGAGGAAGGAAGAAAGAATTTCATGTGATAACAGGCACAGCTGATGGACCTTACAATCTTACAATATCTATAATGTCGTCTAATAAAATATACAGAGGGAGATGGGACTGAGCAGCGTGTGGAAGACAGTGTGTGTGTGAGTGTGTATTATTTATCGTCTGTTGTGGGCCAGGCCACCATCCCGTAGGGATATAAGACGTATGAAGGATATCTAGAATACATGATCCTCCAAGCTAAAGTAGAACCCATCCGGTGCCCGACTTTTCCCAATACCTACATTTAAGCCAGCTAGTTACATCGGGTGGAATGGGTAGGAACGTATTCACCATGACCCGAGGGCCACGGGCCGAGGGAAAACCTAAAGAGAAACCCAGTGGGAAAAACCTCAGTAGGAAAACCTCAGCCATTCCTCCTGTACCCATTTTCGACGAGCAGCCGCAGTCATCTAAAATATGCCATGTAGGAGTCAAACCTACCGCTCCTAGAAAGCCCAACCAGCACCTCACCACTTGTGCCAACAGCCTATTATAAGTGATGTTGCCATCACTTAGATGATTTTGATCAGTAGAGCCCTTCGCCCTACCTCTCTGAGACAGTCGGGGGAGTTCTTCGTTGAAAGGGTGCTGGGGATGGTGATGATGAAACGAAGCCGACCGAGACCTGCGTGGATGAATGGGGATCCTGAAGGGAAAGATTGCGACTCTTCTTGGCTATCCCAGATATGCGAACATACTGAGCGTTTACAGCCGGCACCGCGTGAAGGTGAAGAATTCGACATTGCCAGCCTGTGGATGACAGTGAGTGAGTGTACTCTCTCTCAAGGGTCCTGAATTTACTAGCGTCTTTGAGGGCCTACAAAAATACTTCAAAAATAGAGGGGATCGACATGGGTAAATCCTTGTATATTTATGGTCTAAATTATCGCTTATTCGCGCGCTAGGACACTTAGAGCTCCCGCAAAAATAACCGCTCACAGTGCAACACGGGTCGACAATCAACCAGCACCGCTTCCATCAAATTGCCATCAGAACATAACACATCGACCTCTTTTCTCATCCCTAACTAAAGGTCATTAAGCTAATAAAATATTTATTCAGTAACTAATTATACCCAGGAGAAAGCTTCCCTCGAAATACCAAAAAGTAGTCGCCGCTCCGCTACTCTCGAAGAATAGATACTTATTAATATCCTCGTGAATTCTTTTTCAGATGTGAGACTCAATAGACTTAAAAAATAGTATTCTGAGTCAGCCATGACGGAAAGTTCATCGCAAACATTCCGAAGTAGAGTTATGGAGAAGCTTGCGACAAAATCCCAGCCCTCTATTTCATACGAGGTCTTCCAGTGGTCCGCGAAGATCAATGCAAACATATGTGGGTAGCTTCAAAGCATTCACATATTAAAGAAAATTACAAGAGGACATGCACGGGCCAATTAACGACTGTCTGCTGCCGTCGCTCGACTGGTGATTATTCATACTAGAGGTCTATAACTCTAAGAGCATTGACTTATGGAAAACCACGACACAAGTATGCCGACAAGGCGTCAAATAATGTTTATTGCACATGGAGGCGCCACCAAGTACTGTAACAGAACTTAACGCTTAGCATAGGCTGATGGATCAACCGATGTAAACAACTAAATTTAGATTAGTCTCTTAGAAAATGTCAAAACGACGCTATTTCATTCATTATTTTTCGTACACGTAAGACATACAAACTGGTGGGTATCATTTCGGAAATAGGCTTAGCCGAAAAGTTTGTCATAGAAATTTGTATGGCAAAACCCCTGTCGTAAATTGACTATCACATTCAGAACCCTCTAGAGAGGGTAATCGGCAGGTATTGTCTACCCCCCTCCTAACAGGAGGGGGGCGCAGCAAAATGCAACAGCTCGGCAAAATGGGACACTTTTCCCCACCAAAAATCGCCAGAATCCATCGATTTCAACGGCGCACAACTCAATAACGCCTCGATGGATTTGTTCTAAAATAAATACTTACAGAGAACCACTCATGATACTTAAGTTTTTGGTATTTATTCTGTTCCTCCTCTCATTCCGAGCTGAAAACCTCATTCAGCCCTTTTGGCGCCCCTAAATACCCCTGTATGCCTGTTGGAGTTTCGCCTAGTGATGGGACGGAAGGATTTTCGATGACTTTAGCTAGATTGAGAGCAGAAAAAAAGACGCTTTCTGAAATTTTGTGAAGAATTCTACGCAAATTCTAAATCACAGATGAATCCATCGAGGCGTTGGTGAGTTGTGCGCCGTTGAAATCGATGGATTCTGGCGATTTTTGGTGTGGAAAAGTGTCGCATTTTACCGAGCTGTTGCATTTTGCTGCGCCCCCCTCCTAACAGGAGGGGGGTAGACTATACCCGCCGATTAAGGTCGTTATCGTTAGAGAGCGTAGGGGCTATATTTATTCACATCTCACATTCATAATTACATACAGGCGTCGCCTAGGGATACTCAAGAAATCTGCTAAAGTAACAAATATATGTTTGCCAATGGAAGGCTTAAGTTTTGTCAACAATTGTGGCAACCAATAGTGGTCTATAATATAAGACTTAGTCACTACATGGGTAGTCATCACCCCTGTAAATTGGCTAGGCAATCCCTGCAATAGAATATTCTAATTATTCTATTTTGTATGTTGATTCCATTTTTTCGACCTCCAATATTCTATTGTCGGCAAATATTCTCTAGGGGGTGCATTCTCTGTTAGGGGTGGCTACAGTCGATAAGAAGAACCTCAATTGGGAGCAGGGACCTCCTACACTACTTTTATCGTGCAAGTTTTCCCATACAAATAAGGCTTGGCTAGTGTCGGATTGGGTAAGGCCAAAATGTTTCAGCCAAGGGCATAGTGCGAATATAATCCTTGCCAAATCTCGGCATTCAGGGATCTCGCAAACTACTTACCCCTGCAAGAGAGTAAGTGGGGAGTAAATCGAGCTAGCCTCGCTAAAGCTAGTCACCCCGCCCGATTCTGGATTGTCGTGGTACAGATGCTGAACCAGATGTGCTCCATTCGAATTGAGTGAAACTTACCTCGACGAAGAGCAATGGCAGACCCAAAGGTTGAAATTCCAAACCCACCACCGGAGCCGCAGGCAAGGAATATCGTATACTGTGGAGGTACCAAGATCTCGCTGTTCCGGGAACAAGACAACCAACTAATCGGTGCCGCAAATTCGCAGTGTGCCAATTGCCTCCCGAGGTACAAGTAGTCGATCTTTCCAGGAACGTTGGCTTATGAGAGACGAGGTAGTACTGTGAATTTGGCGGGACGGTCAAGAAATGCCAGGAATGGCTGCAAAAAACGCATTTGAATATGTACAACCTTCTCTGGTCTGAAGGTAGATTATGATACCCTCTGAGCCACGCAAGCATGAGTCTCGAAAGATTTATATGGACTAACTACGGAGTCATATCAGATGCTCTATCAACAGCCGTATCATCTCTTTCAGTCGATGCTCAGAAACGAGCGGAGAAAGACGCCCACAAAAAGGCCCTGAAAGCTGAGGCTGCGGAAGCGAAACAAGCTGCAACAATCGCATCCTCCAAAGTTATTCTAAAGCGGGTAGAGAGAAACAAAGTGAGTCACATAGTTGGCATCCAAAGTGATTTGAGATATTCTAAATTTTGATTTATTCATCCCTCTCCGTACTTAGCGGATGATCTGAGAGCGCTTTACATTGTATCCCATTAACAACTTAACAACTTTCATTTTATGTTTGCTTGTCTGCTATCGAATTACTTATTCATAACTTACTCTTTACTTTTTAGCGCAAATTCGTTACCACGGTGAGTGGTCTTGAGGCTTTCTCACTTGAAAACAAAAAGGTCGCGAAAGATTTAGGAAAAAAGTTTGCCACTGGTTCATCAGTTACGAAGTTACCCAACGGGGGTGAAGAGATTGTGGTTCAGGGAGATGTGAGCGAAGAGATAGAAGAATTCTTACTAGAAAAATATCCAGTAATTCCGGAAGATAATATCGAGTTGGTTGAAGATAAGAAAAAGAAGAGTGGATAAATAAGAAGAATGGAAGATGTCCAATGGGACTAAACCTATTATACCTGGATAAGAACAGAAAAAACCATTGGTAATTGTTTTGAATTTTGATTCCTTCATTGGATGACTACTTTCTTTTCCTCAAAACTCGCCCACTCGCAGTAGGTGCTGGGGCTACACTCTTGGTGGTGCTTGAGTTTTTCGTCTGACTTCCTATACTTTTAATAGTACCCAAAACTCCTTTCTTTGCGGGGGCTGAGTTTTCTTTTACGGATTCTTTTTTCTTGACTGGTCCAGCCCTTGTGATAACTGTACTTAAACTTGAGTCACTCCTCTGACTAACTATACTTGCACGACCTCTTCCTACTTTAGGTGCTTCGGATATTGTCGGGACTCTTTTACCTCGACCAACTCCAGTATTTGCGGCAGCCTTAGCCTTACGGGCCGCCGCAGTACTACGATTAGCTTCGACTTTGGCGACAATCCCTTTCAGTGCACTTGATACTCCTCTAGTAGCCATTTTTGTGGGGGACTTGATAGGCGAAGTAGAACGTGTGAGCACAGATTTTGCTGGCGAGGCTGGTCGAAGTGGAGAATGATGTAGGGTACCAGAATTTGGTGAGTGGGGCGACAACACTGGGGGAGGAGCATGTGATGCCGTATGTATTGGCGGACGTGGAAGCTTCCGGGAGCGCTTTCTGGGGCTTTCAATGTCTCGATTTTCCTTGTCAACGGTTATAGCATTACTATATCAGTGAGCAGTAGCTAGACGCAATGATTAGAGCCTGACCTCATTCGTTTTGTACCTCTCTGGGGCGGCTTGGGAAGAACAGGATAGAGCGGTTCTGGGTATGTTAGTTTTTTAACGGGAGATCTGAGATGCGCCGTTGAGGTGGATCCATTGGCCTGCTCCGGAGCGTGACTATATTTCATAGCTAAGTCCTGCATCTTGACACGACGAAGCGCCATGGGGATGCGATTGACGCGAATTTCAATCCGAGTACGAAGTCCTTGCGCCTGTAGCGTATACTGCGCTCGAAGCCTTCTCGCACGTTCCGTAACTATTCCACATTCCGTCAAAATGGTCTGCTAAGAGGGTGTTGTCCATGAAGGTACTGACTCTCTAGCTGTAGGTTGTCCACGAGAACTTGTTTTTGACTACGCGTGAGCCCCCTCTTTGTCCTGTTTTGTGAAATTTTGCCACCCGGAGTTTTACTAGGACTGTAACTCGGAGCCATCTCCTCTGAAAGGTCTGGATAGCCCAGTGTTCCTACAAATGGCATACTTTCGTTAGATATGGATCCATCAGGCTGGCGATTCTCATCGGGCATCGGGGCTATCGAGCTAAGGATAATGGGAGATTTTTCAATTGTGTCCCAGAAACGATGGGTAGAGATGTCGATATGCAGTTGCCGGAGGGCTTTTTAATCGTGTCTTGCTGATTGTTGTTTACGTGTTGACGTCAAATTTTGTGGGTCATGGTAGCCCCATTGTTCATCAGCTGCTCAGCCTCATGTAGTAATCGGATGCTCAAACCCTTATCAATCTTGAAACCTCTAACCCGGAAACTCCATCTTCTCTGACGGTACCGACCCAAAATAGGTGTTTTCCATCATGGTTCTCGAAGCTGTAATGATCGTAGTAGACAACAGCGAGAGCAGTCGAAATGGCGATTATACACCTACGCGATATGAAGCTCAATCTGATGCTGTCTCATTGATTTTTACCGCCATCACGCAAGCAAATCCTGAGTCGTCTGTTGGCTTGATGAGTATGGGTGGTAAGGGCCCAGAGGTCCTTGTGACATTAACAACTGATCATGGGAAGATCTTGGAGGGATTGCATCGGACTAAGAGCAAGATTCGAGGTGAAAGTCATTTAGCAACTGGTATTCAAATCGCAGGAGTATGGTATGCCAATTACTTCATTTGGGTGTACATGCTGACAAGTATCAATCAGTTAGCACTTAAACATCGCCAAAATAAATCCCAACGCCAACGAATAGTTGTTTTTACATGCAGCCCAATTCACGAAGATGATAAGAATCTCACGAAGTTAGCAAAAAAAATGAAGAAAAATAACGTTTCCATCGATTTTATTGCGTTTGGGGAGTTAGATGATGATACCACCAAGAAACTTACATCCTTCAACGCGAACGTCAAAGGAAACGACACTTCACATATTGTCATCATCCCCCCTGGTCCAGGGCTTTTAAGCGATCAGCTGGTCACAAGTCCAATACTTAACGGCGATATAAGTTCTCATAGTGGGGGAGTAGGAGCAGAAGGAGGCCCAGGGAGCGAAGGTTTTGAATTTGGCATCGACCCTAGTGTCGACCCTGAATTGGCGTTGGCTTTAAGAATGAGCATGGAAGAAGAAAAAGCTAGGCTAGAGAAAACCAAGAAAGATACCGCAGAAGCCGAGGCGAAAGAAAAAGCAAGGCTAGATGGTATCAAAGAGGAAGACGAGCAGACACCTTTGTTAGGAAAAGAAAAAGATGGAAAGAATGATGATGATGGTGCTGATAAGATGGATACGACATAATGCGGACATACACAAATGGTAGCGTTTATAATTGCCTGAAAAAAGGCATAAGCATCTATACATCCCTTAATTTCTGTACTCCGCCCTTGCCCTGATTACCTTTTCTCAGAGCAGAAATCTTATCATAATGACACAATAACTTTTTACTGGCTGCTCAGTGTCATTTTTTTATGTTTCATATCATCATAATTAGTCGTCAATTGACCTGAGCTTCCTCTCAAGACGCTATTGAGCTTCAATGCTCGTGTCAAATCTCTTTCACCGACTATTCATTACTCTGAGACACCCGACTAGTCTTCTCTCCCATCCTTCACATCTGACTGGCATTTCCAGCTGATAGAACGGGTTTTTCATTACATAGTCGACATATAGCTCGTAGATCCTACTCATGATACTGTCAACATTGGGCTGTTGTGGATCTGTGAACAATAAGAACTTGGTACCAGTGAGGGTGCAGAAACATTGTAAGCGGAAATTTTCAGTCTCGAGTACTTCGATCCCTGAGGGAGGCTCAGGACGTTCAGTAGGCGCTAGAGAAAGTGGAGTGAGATTATGAAGAGGGTGTAGACGTGTCGTTATAGCGTGGACTCTGGCATGTGAGAAACTGAGTCAGAATTATCGAGTCGAAAGAGAATTTGAACTGTTAAGAATGAGCACTGACCCGTGGAATGTTCCTGCTAGCACCAGGTAATCGTTGATACTGAGCTTGTTTAAGCCAGCCGCAAAATCGCGTTGGTAGATCAACCCCCCAGCTTTATTTACAATAAGGAGTGCGTAGACTACCCTGCGTATATGATTAGCTGTTTACATTCTACTCTGGAAAGATAAGGTATCGCATACATTGTGACATGTAGTCACGGATCAGGGAGGCAATAAATATAAAGCTGACTTGTAAGGCTGATCAGATCCCTGAGCTCAGGTGATGGAAGAGACCAGATCCGATCGGCGAGACATCGGCCCGTTGACACGAATTTATTATTCTGGGACCAACCATCGAGTAAACCATCCGACACCCAATTAACGCATCAGTTCATACCCGACAGACCTTCGGCAGTTTCACACCTACTTCTCCCTCTGGGTTGTTGGAAGTCGAAAATGTCAGAACTCGCGCCAACATCGCGCTCTCGAGCGCCTCCGCAGGGCGACGAAGAAGCATCCACGGAACTGAGGCTAGGCGAATTTCAGGACGTGGATGCGCTGACACACAGCGAAGCGGCTTTGGTTATCAATGCATTGATGGCGAAGAGACGCGCTGGTGGTAAGGACAGGATGGGAGAGACAGAGTAGGTTTTCTTCTTGCGAAACGTTTCGATGGACACCATACCTTGTACGCCGCAGGGAACCTAGACAGGAAGAGCAAGCACAACCTAGAACGTCATGATCACTCAGGCTCAGAAGTATTTTACCCCAGCGGTGATAGGTAGATCGTGAATGGAATATAGAGAGTGCGCAACCAAGTCATGGCTCGCTGACTCATAAGGATAGAATGCTGTTAAAGACCACCGAATACCTCGACCATTTTGCACGATTCAAACGAAAAGAAAACGTAGAGGCTGTCGAGCGCTTGCTTTCAGCACACAAAGAACTAGCTAAATTTGAGCGCGCACAACTAGGCAAGATTGTTCTCTCCCTTATCTTCCATCTGCTAGCTTGATAACTAAACTTACGTGGTGTGGCCGAGGAATGCTGACATCTACTTTGTAGGAAGCCTTTGCTGTGACACGGCCGAGGAAGCAAAAACATTGATACCCAGTCTTCAAGATAAGATTCCAGATGATGAATTACAAGAATTACTAGATGAGATAACAAAGTTGATGGGTTATGGTAACTAGAAAAAGAGGGTCGGACAGCACCTAAGACAACATCCAGCACGAGACTTTCACCACCCTTCCGGCATGTTAAACAAAAACTTTAAAGCTCAAACGTGTATATTAATTGACCTTATCAGCGGAGAATAGCCGGAGGCGTTAGGGAAACTTTTACTCTCATAGGAATGTATTATTTGTCAGTGTCATCCCTTTTTCTGCCTCTAACAAATGAAGGTTTACCCTAACTTTAGTCGACAAAAGAGAAATGACTTGAAGCAACTTTATTTCACGGTCAATTAGAGTGATAAGGTCCAGAAGCAAATAAATTATACTACATCATAGATTTTGAGTACTATGGTACCAGAGTAGATTTGGCACAATGAAACAAGGCTTCACACAATCACAGTACCATCAATAATCGGAGAAACCAAAATCCAAGAAAACGTTTCTATGCGTGCAGCTTCATTACTTCTCCCTTAGTTTTTAATTTCTATGAATACGCATGTTGAAGGTGCTGTGGTTGTGCCAGGCCTTGCCCCACTATACCAAATCTACCCTAGTACCATAGTAAGTATTGTATCCACACCACAGCAAAACACAATATCTCCTCAACCTCCTCAGCCTATGCAGGTCAGGATTGTACCTGTATCGATAGTTAATTAACCGGGGTAAACAGGGTATTCCGAAACACAGGGTACCGACTTTAAAGACCAACTTAGGTTGAGACGTTGGATGGGTTGATAACGGCCTTCCATGATACGGATGTTCCAGAATGTTGCGCCATGGGTTTTAGACTAGTGTTTGAATTCCCGCAGGAGGGGGAGTCTGTAACTGGAGATAATGAGTGCGAAGATAGGAGATGGGATGGGAGGAATTAACGGGTAGATAGAGGAAAAAGGACCTGGAGGGAGGAACATCGAAGTCAGTGAGTTTTGAGTGGCGGTTTTACTATCTTATGATATTTCTGATCGGGAGGATCATATCAACACATTCGAAGACCATAAAGGTCTATTCTTTACTATTGATTTTAACTTCATACATTTATCTTCGATGGCATCCGAATATCAGAGCTAATGCACGTCATAGAAGCCCTAGAAACTGCAAGCCCCTCTTTGAGGTTCGGAGCAAACGGCCATCCACAACCTAATCTAGACTTGGCCATTATGAGTATGTTACTAAAAAAGACGGTATTGATCATAACATGTACATCTACGTAGTGACTCTTGCTAAGTGATCAGATCATCTCAACGGCTGGACCAGCGGATAGCATCGCCCACTATTAGAAATATATGTAGTCTTGATGACCGTCAAAATCTTGTATCCAATCTCATCCACACTATGTATATCTTTCAAAAGTGTATAATACATTTATGTGACGCTCTCAATCTAACAATAAATAATAATGCTCTAAGTGTTCCAATCTTAATCTAAGACAATCTAAAGGATTCGATGGTCTAGAAAACATGGATTTGGTGTGTTGGTGACTGATTAGACTCGAGACCGATTTATAGAACTTGACTGGCTATTTTTCGCACACGTAGTCGCGAATAGGGGGGGCTAAAATGAGCCGACGTAGAATCCAATCGTGAAGAGATTTCTTGAGCAGTTAGTGTAGCGTGCGGCAAATTTTAAGCCTTTGCGACGGTTATGATTGGAGTGTAAGAGTCTGGAAAAGAGCATTCAGCGAAAAATATTGTCGAGTTTTGGTACAGCCGCGAGGTGGAGAAGTCAGGCAAGGGTGCGTGAATTGTAAAATAAGTATATTTGATACCCGGACCATGGGTTGGGAAGGGAACGGCCCTCAAGAAGTTCCTGAGATCTGTACATCGAAACGTTTAAAGTTGGCCTGAGGCAAACACGACTCTCATCCAGAGATTCGACGCGCGCGCCGAGCTCAAGAATGTCGCACAACGAAACTCACTGCTCGCAAAGAAGTCTTCCGAGGGCCTGATTCGAATAAATCTATGCTAGAGGAATGAGCGCCACATATTTGCGCCAATATATTCAATATGGCGCCCGAAAGTCGAAAACTCTTGCGCAAGGCAAAAGAAAATCAATTTCCTTTTGATTTAGGCGTGAAAGGAAGGCATGTATCTAAACAAAGTCTGAATCACCCACTGACGCTCCAGCAGGAAGACTGGGCTAACACTGCCTCAACTTGGGGACCGCGACGAAAATGGACTGGAGCCTATGGACCACCTCTTCTCTTCCCCTGAGAAACCGGAAAGCTCCGGATTGAATGGTGCCCGAAGAAAAGATACTACTTTATCCGAAGAAGAAGATATGGACATGGTTGAAAGTACGTTCCATACGAATAAGTATTGGAAATAAATAATGATCCATACCTTAGGCATAATTCCTGACCCGATTGAGACCCTCGCAGAGAGATCAAACGCGCGACTGGCTCCTCCAAAGTCGAAATCTCCAATTAAAACATACTTAAACTCACCGGCACGAAGAAATGCATCCCTCGGACCTGTTTCCTCACCGTTCAGAGGCTCTGTTGTAGAACCTAAAACAGTTTCAAGGCCCGCCTCTGTACATAGAAAATTGGAATTTTCAAAGTCCAGGATGAATGGCAGTATGTACCCTACATCCGCGATGAGTGAGCGCCCCTCAAAACGCAACAAACCCGCAAGCGTGTCTAATTTTTCCAACGGTCGACATATCACGAAGGCTACGACTCCAGAAGATTTTAGTGATGAAGATGAGCAATCTATGTCAGAAAATGTCGCGAATGAAAATGGGGACAACTCTCTCAAAATGGGTATGGACCAGAACGATGAGTCCGATGCTCAAGTTAATGAGTCAGAGGTGACTCCTGAACCTGAGGTGCCGAAGAAAGAGAGAAAAAAAGACAAAGAAAAAAAATCCACAAAGCTTGCTAAAGATAGACGAAGAAAAAATGACGAGCCGGAAGTTCCGTCAGAACAAGAGTCTGATATAGAAAGGGAGCTACCTAAAAAGAATGAGCGACGAAGAAAAAAAGACGAAAGAGAAATACCATCGGATCAGGTATCTAATTTAGAAGAAGTTCCTGAAAAAAATAAACGACGAAGAAAAAAAGACGAACCAGAAATACTACCAGAGCAAGAGTCTGATCGAGAAGAACAGCCTCCTCTCAAACGATCCCGTCATTCTCCACCTGTTGCCTCTTCCCAGAAAAATGCAAAAGATAAAAAGAAACAGGCTACGAATTCGAAAGCTCTTCAAAAAACTACAGCGCCCTCTAGAGAATTAAAATCTTCTCAGGCTCAACGCGGGCCTCCATTGCCGAAAGGAAAAGGCCTTCTGATTCTTCGACGTGAAACACCGGATGGTAACCACAATATTCTAAGGACTCGTTCTGGCCGTAACTCTATCAAACCTTTAGCCTACTGGAGTAACGAAAAAGTCGAATTCGAAGATGAAGAACTACCCACGAAAGATTTGACTGCTAACTTTGCAGGGAGAAAAATCAAACATGTAATACGGGCAGAAGAAATACCGCATCCGAAACAAAAACGGAAACCTAATTCTCGAACCTCAAAGAATAAAAAGCGAAAAATGATTGCGGAGGAACAAAATTCAGAAGAAGAAGATGATGATGATGAAATCGAGCCATGGGAGGAAGATCCCGGGCGTATTATTGCTGATGTTCGAACTTGGGACCCTGACGACCCATTCGGATCGGATGTTGATGAAAGAGAAGAAGAGATTGCCTTATCATCAACTGCTATCGTCACTCGCGAGATTGTAGATGCATCATTTCGTTTCGCAAAAACACTCTCCCTGCCATTCTTTGGAGCTGGGATGGTGGATCTTCCTCCAGGCACGGAAAAAAAGCAAAAAAACTCAAGAAAAATGCAATTGGCATTCTTTGTATTTTATGGGAAGGTTCAAGTTACTGTTAATGACCATGTATTTAGAATCTCAAAAGGAGGAATGTGGCAAGTTCCTAGAGGTGAGAATCATATCATCTCCCAGTATTCAATTTTTTTTCTCTTGGATCCCTCTTATCTAATTTTAATTAGGCAATTTTTATGGCATCCTGAATGACTACGACCGTCCGGCTCGGATTTTTTTTTCGCAAGGCTGTGTGCTTCAGCAAGAGGACGAAGAAGAAGAATCATGATGACGGATCTATACTTATATAGATGCGCTGTGTTGCGTCTTTTTCTCTTCCTGGTTCAGTAGCGACGAAAATCAGAATCGTTGATAGCTGCCGAATCATTCCCTCTAGTGCCTGCCACTACACACAAGACCACCGACTCTTCTAATTTTATAACTTCCCTAATCTACATACTCCGTTTTCAAGCTATACCCTTGTATTTTGTTTTTTTCGCGCCGTGTCTCGAACAGTAGTACTACAGGCTCAATGGGAGCGACTGATCACCGCGGATGTAGCCCGCCCTTAGTCAAGCAAAGTTAATGAAAGAATCAAACTCGAAGATCTTATCTCCTGGCTATTTCGCTCAAGACCATATCAAATAGAAATACCTTTGCAAACAGCGTGTAGACTTTCCGAACCGGGTTGAAATCCTAAAATCATCTACCATGTCTATAGAGTTCGTGCCAGGATGTCCCTGAAAATGACGCTCTCTTTATGTACCTGGAGAGCCCCCTGTCGCGCGATTCGTCTGGTGCAGTGGTCCCTCCTCCAATTATCGTGCAGCACTCTCGCGACTCGACGAATCCCAGGCCCCGTGGATTCTCAGGCTCGGGAATCTGTGGGCCACCGCCGCCCGTCCTCATGGTTAACAGCATACTACTGGTCAGTCACGATTGCCCCGTCGGACTCGCACCCCACCTCGGTCGGTCGCGACGCCGAATGGCGACGGACTTGCGAGTCACACGATCAACAAGGACTATGTCCGCGACGCGCCTCCTGGCTGCCGTCGCCATCTGAGATCGCGTCGCGTCGCGTCACGTCGCATCTCGCGATTGTTTGGCCTCGTTGGCGAGACGGATCGAAGCGGGGATGAGGTGGATAGCTGACCATCGCTCTCCGTGCCTTGCGTGCCCCTTCAGCGTTAGCCGCTTGCATGCTAGGTACGCATGCGGCGCGCTGGTCAGGCCCTGGTATTTTGGCATCGGGTATCGTGCGAGATGCGCCCCGATAGGGGTTGATCGTCTCAGCACGGTAGTCAGAGCGGCATCGCATCGCCACCGGAGATCCGGCACACGAGTCTCGGAGATGGGGGATCCAGGTTGCGACTATGTCATGACCTTGGAGCCCGCGTCTTGGCCCCTCGACGTCCATCTCTATCTGCATGGAAGGACTACGTCTTGACTACCTCTCAAATGTATACTCCCTGACTTAGCAGAGCGTGCGGTGTGCGAGACAACATGAAGGAGACTACGAAAAGATCGAGCGGGGTTCAAATGAGATGGTCTTCACCAGGGAAGAGAATCCAGATCGATGGAAGTTGGCAAGATGTTGTGTAAAGGATAACAAATAACATCTTTGTAAACATGCAGTATTTCTTGTCAATCTCTGGCAACGTTTGCATAGTCAAAGTAGCTAGTTTCTTCGGCACTGAAGCATGCATGATTTAGAAAAAACTAAAATAAAGCAGATACAAATCGGTCTAAGAAATACACATAAGGTAGAAATGTAAGGGTGTTTAAATATACGAAGTCTTGGCTTGGCTTGGCTTGAGTTGAAGATGAAGTTAATTTTTTTCATATTTTCTGAGCGAGAGATGAGATCTACCGTTCACGACCAATCATCGTCGGCAAATTTAGGATTCCAAAACCCTCGAAAGTTCTTCTTTTTCCCAATCTCCGAAATGGTCTCGACATCTTCGGGTGTCAATTTGAATTTTTGGATACCTAAATATTCTTGAAGCCTCTCCTCGCTTGAGGTGGTGGTCAAAGCTATAGCTCCTTGATCAACGATCCATCGAAGTGCAATCACTCCCGGCGTTGCGTCGTACTTTTTGGCCAGCTCTTCATATGTACTGTCGAGCGGGCCTGGTTTCGCCTTGACGACGGCCGTCAGCGGTGCATAGGCCGACGTGGCAATACCGTGCTCCCTGTGAAAGGGCAAGAGTTTGCCATGTTGCAGGTACGGATGGTACTCGATTTGGTTGATTGCGGGGATTATTTTGGCGGTTTTGAGGATCACCTCGAGATGCGACTGTAAGAAGTTTGAGACTCCGATGGACTTCGCTTTCCCAGAGGCGTGAATGGCCTCCATCGAAGCCCATTTCTCCTGGAGTTCTGCGTCTGTCTTGGCACAATATGGAGCATGAAGCAGGTATTGATCCACATAACTCAGACCGAGTTTTTTCAGGGAAAGTTCAAACGCGGTTTGCGTATCTTGAACTTTGGTTCCGGAGATTTTGGTCGTAACATATAACTTTTCCCTAGGTACACCGCATTCGGCGATGGCAAGTCCAAGTTCAACTTCGTTTCCATACACTTCGGCACCATCGAGGTGGTGAAACCCAGCTTGGATGGCCTTCACTACGAGGTCGACGAGATCTCGGTCTACTGGTGCATTGGGATCTGATTTGTACCGGGCTGTCCCGAGTCCGTATCCAACCTAGTCGTATCAACAATAGAAAGTGCGGCTGAAAGCTTTGAGAATACCGTTGGAATTTCATTTCCATCATTAAGCTTCAAAACTCCCTCCTGGCCGAACGAAAAACTCATGATATTCTCTGTTGATCCGGTAGCAAGTAGAGCAATTTTGAATCTACTTTATAGACGTAAGATCAGTTTTGTAATGGATATATGCACATGTACGAGTCAATCAAGTCCGGCGATAACGACTTTTTGTTGTTGGCTCAGACTGTTCCGATTATCAGCGAGTTGAGTCGGCTTAGCGTCATCTACCCCGCACCGTCTATTGAGAGTACATGTACAGTCGAACCTAGATATCGCATCAATAATCCTCCACATGAACAGCTATACTAAGACTTCTGTCATGGGTGGTCATTAAAATACATACTTTAGCACCATCAATAATAGAATTTTGTTGCGAAAATTATGTAATATATATACATAAATCGGTGTGAGTGCATTTACATGAATTATTACCTTGTCTGCTGCAAGTAAAGCGATAAATTGAATGACTAGCGCCTTGATGCAAGATAAAAGCCACCTTACCTCTTCGGGCGTATTTTGCAAGTACAGGGACCGACCGAATGATGCTTGCTTTCTCCCATCTTGAGCTTCGCTAAGGGTGGGAGTCCCTTGGGTAGTGAAAGAAACGCACATTCAACAATATTTTGAGAGCTGTGAAAGGGGTGGGGAAATTGGTGTAAGTGTGGAAATCTGCAAAACTTGAAGGCATCCAGAACAATCTTCCAACCTTGGCATGAATTGACAATTTTGAGCTTTCGGGCTTTCGGGCCTTTAAGCAGCAGCGGCATAGTCCAACAGGCATGATCATGATCATTACCATCACGGACGGGTTTGGTCTGGGCAAATGCAGTTATTAGTAGTATCAGTCATAAAATTATTTATAACAACATGTACATGCATGTAGATATTTATAGGCAAATATTTCCTTCTTGCCTTAAAATAGCTCAGGATATTTTGTTGCGTACATGCTATTTCCTAAGAATTCCTGGATTTGGTTGTGATATTGGTTTTTTCACAGAGTACAAAATATTGATTCCTTCCGCTGATAGGAAATGTTAAGAGACTAACCTCTGTTGACGACTCTTGACATAATTGTCGCGGTCAAACAGTCCAATTGTAGGAAAACGAGCGCCTACATGTAGATCAAGAACAACCCGGGGTTCGGTTGAGCCCGACGATGAATCAAACACTTCGCCTAACTAAGCCCGAATAAGCATTATTTTGTAATCCCTTCATATTAGTGTAGTACTTTATCGGATTTACTAGCCAGACATACTCTCTCTCAAGGGTTCCGAATGTACAAGGCCTGATCATGTACGACTTGCCTCCCCCATGCCTGCATAAGTGTCGCTAGTCTCTTTTGGCGAAACAATGTTCCGCTCCCTCAAAAATCATTCGCCAAAGAATGTCAGAAGCACTAATGTAGGCATGGGGGCAAGCCGTACATGATCAGGCCTTGTAAAGTCCGTGCGAGAGCTCACGAGGGAGCAGGGATTACACAGGGATAAAACCTTGTATATTTACGGTCTAAATTATCGCTTATTCGCGCGCTAGGTCACTTGGAGCTCCCGCAAAAATAACCGCTCACCGTCCACAGTGCAACGCGGGTCGGTAATCAACCAACACCGCTTCCATCAAATTGCCATCAGAACATAACACATCAACCTCTTTTCTCTCGCCTGGTCATGTATGTGACGATGTTGAAGGCACACAGGGGACAGCCGTGGGTGGCTGAAATGCGTTCCTGCGGCAGACATATACGGTTGAGGGTAGAAAGGGCTGTAAGGCACCTGACTTCGAGTTATGTCTTCAAATGATGTTCGGTGTGAGTGCCCCCTATGTCATGTTGAAACATCGCTCCATGTACCGCACCAGGGTCATTCGTGTCATAGCCTGAAGGCTGAATACACAAGAATGATTAAAAAAAAAAAAAACCTCTTTTCTCATCCCTAACTGAAGGTCAGTAGGCTAATAAAATATTTATTCAATGACTATTTATACTAGAGGTCTATAACTCTAAGAGCACTGACTTATAGAAAACCACGACACAAGCATACCGATAAGGCATGAAACTGTGTTCATTGCCCACGGAGGCCACTATGTACTGTAACAATACTTTGTCCTTATTATAGGCTGATGGATCAACCGATTTAAATAACCAGATTTAGATTAGTCTCTTAGAAAATGTCGAAACGACGCTATTACATTCATAATTTTTCGTATTCGTAAGACACACAAATTGACGGGCATCATTTCCTAAATAGGCTTAGCCAAAAAAGCTTTTCATAGAATTTTGCATGGTGAAACCCCTGTCGTAAAGCGACTTTCACATTCAGGACCCTTGAGAGAGAATAGGTACATGTACCCGGACATGAAATGTAGCTTACATGTACATGTACCGTGAATTGCATACTTGCGATACATGTAGGTGCATACTTACGCTACGCTAGTGACTCGCGAACTATATATATATATATATATATATGGTACTATGCCGAATTTGGTAGTTGATTATCGATCTTCTCTAGTGAAAATACTCCAGTACCGATTTATGAAGAGCCATTCGCAAAAATCTTCACACTTGTGCAACGCTCTAGTGCCCAGATACCGAGTAGTTGATTGCATAGTTCATTATATTATATTATCTACCTACTCATCATGTACTATCATAGAGATTGCCATTATTTTCTTCCTCTGAGTTTTCTACACTCTCAGATTCCTGGGTTGCCGCATTATTTGAGCTAGACTCAGGCGAGACTGTGGCACCAGTCGCTTGCTTTCCTACGCCAGCAAGCGATTTTACTCCAGCTCGAGCACTTTCATACGAGCATCGTGAGTCGTAGGCAGATTCGGCGCAAGTTTCTGCAATTTGACTAGCCGGAACTTCTCTCTCTTTTGCTTCTTGAGCTGCGAGGGCAGCAGACGCATCGGCAGGATACTTTGTGGCATTTGCTTGTGCCACACAATTTTGCGCACGGGTAGTTTTAAGAGCCTTTTGAGCTGCCTTTGACTCTCTTGCCCAATCATCCATAGACTGTTTGACTTTCCTCGCGTTGATTGCCTCTCGGTCGCGTGTTTTCGCAGCTTCTCTCGCACCCCAAAGGGCCCGAACGTCTCCAGGCGTGACAACGCTTCCAGAAATAGGTGTAAATCCTCTACCGGCGTTATTTTTCCGTCGAGTTTCTTTATTGGTACGTAAAACTTTTTGGCGTTCTCCAAAAATTGAGGGTAACAATTTTGATGCCGATATTTGCTCTACCAGAAATTAGCATTATCTTTCCAGGCAGAGACTTGAGCTTTCATTGCGTCGAGCGTGAAAACATGGTTTTAAGCTATTATTTTGACTCTGTTGGTAGGTTACTAAATTAGTGTTAAGCTGTGAATGGTGATTTCTTAAGTGATTCTTCAGCATAGGACTTCACTAGCGTGGCGTGAGTATGAAGACTTTTTAGAATGGCTCTTCGTATATCGGTACTGGAGTATTTTCACTAGAGAAGATCGATAATCAACTACCAGATTCGGCATAGTATCACATATACAAAGTTCGCGAGTCACTAGCGTAGCGTAAGTATGCATGTATCGCAAGTATGCAATTCACGGTATCTATCGCCTTTGTAAGTCCTCTGTAGGTAGTGTTCGTCGAATCTATTATTTATGCCGTTGAAACTACTTATGCGATACTCCGAAACCCTAATTCGGAGACTGTTATTGGTGGAAATTTAAGCGCACCAACAAGAGCCTCCAAATTAGAGTTTCGGAGTATCGCATAAATAGTTTCGACTGCATAAATAATATATTTGTCGATCACTGTTTGTATGTATGCCAATTGAAGGCATTATTGCCATATCGTCCGTGAATTAATGCTTGTTACTGAAAATAATCGGATCATCGGCGCAACTAAATCCCTGCACCATGATTGTCGTCATCGTCCTCAAGAGACGAATCCTACGATGTCAATTGTAGTTTTCTCAATGAGCATTCTGGACGATATCCAGTGAATTTCATAGAATTCAGGAGCTAGAGTGATGATGATACATTGACGTAGACTAAATTGATCCACTTAAAAATCGTGTGCCAAAGTTCTTCGAATTTCTCGTATTTGTTTCTAAAAACAGTCTGATCTAATCCCTGCTATACTATAACTAGCTCTGATGGCAAGTTATATAGCAAACAAGATAGCTCCTGTGATAAGTCTTTTACATCAACCATTCATCCACATGTAGGATACGCTCATCTATCTTGGACAACCATCTCAGTGGTTTCTTGGGAAGTTTATTCGTTGTTCTCTTTCGTTACTTTCACTCCCCTTTTCATGCCCGTGGTGTTCATGATACTTTATCGCACAGTGAAAAGATGTCTTTGATCTCCCTTGCCCAAACTGATGGCACTTGCAATAGCCTAGGAATGCAGTGGTATAGCTGTCCAGATGACTCATTTAATGGATGCTGTTCGCAAGATCCATGTGAGCTGAAGTTATGCCCAGAAGAATCAAATTCTAACGAAAACATCACCCTAAACGTTAAAGAAAAAGTGTCCCGGATCGAAGCAGCAGAATCTAATGTGGCGCTTATAGCCGGTGCAGTGAGCGGTGTCGTGCTGGCTATCCTTATCGCCGCTTTTGTATCCTTCTTCGTGTATAGAAAGAAGAAAAGAAATAATCGTCATAAACCAAAGGGCATGAGCATAAGCAAGGTCTTCGGCAAGGAACATGCGTCACAAGAAAAACACCTGGACCTAGACCGATCAACCTCAGATTCATCGCTCTTGAACCACACATATAGTAGTCCTGGAATTTTTGAAGGGTTTGATGGTAAGATCGCGATTCCTTGCCTCCCGGCGGCACGTCCAATTTATCACGGCTAACATGAATCCGTTGGCCAGGTCGGTACAGTGCGTCTCCTGAACACTTAGATGTGAGTCCAGATGATTTTCCGATTCCGGACGTGGAAAAGATAGTTGAACCACCCATCTACGCCCATCCTGCCTATCGTTCCACAGACTCTCCAACCCTCCCACACCCTGGCTCACCGGTTCCAATACCACATATGCCCTCACCTTCACCTGTGCGTCATCAAACAGAATACTTTGAGTATGACAGCATATCATCGCAACATCAAACTCATCGTCCATCGTCACACGGCAGCGAACATTTTGGCCTAAAATTTCCAAAAAGAGAGCCATACAGAAACTCAGCTGTACCGAAAAGTGAATCTCGAGCAACAAATTCCAGATATTCCGTCTCGCAAAATAGTACTAATACGCTCTCGTCTGATCGGAATGGGTTGTATAGAAATCAAGTGTCAGCGGCTAGCTCAAGGCCGGAGATGTTTATTGAAGTGAAACCTTTCTCCCAGGTCGAACCATCCTATCGTTATACATTCTATGAAGAGAGAAGTCCCACACCATTCCCTTAATTAAAGCTACCTCGACCGAATACAGTTAATATTGAAATTTAAATTCTACACCTGTCCGAATTTTATAGATTCTGTCTAGATATGTACTAAAAGTTATTCTCTTTGCTTTGATGAAAGCTGTTTTGATACTTTGGGGGATTGGGAGATTTGGCGCATCTTTGAGTAATCCCATTAGGCTTTGAATTGACACTATCTACGAGCAAGTGAGCGAGTTGGGAATGCAGTTATGTCGATAGGGCTTAGGGGATTGAACAGACTTACCTTGATATATCATACGGTTAACGATTTTGCTCTGACAAATATACACTGAAACGCGGATTTCAGATGGCCAATTCTAATAAATGTGTATCCCTGCTTGGTGAGTCGGTGACGAAGACGAGGTACACCTGCGTGGAGGCTCGGATGAAGTTTGTGAATTTTTCTCCCGCAAGGGTCTTGAATTTACTACTATATCATTACGATAAAATTCGTCGCCTTGCAATAGCAGGGTATAATCTCGCTTCAGGGATCATACAAGGATTAACTTATGCACTATCACGCTAATGGAATTCTACCCTGGCTAGTCTGAAACTTGCAGTTATGTCTGCCTAGATTATCAGGACTTTCACATTCTAGTGAAAGCTACGCATAGCCACCGATTTATAATCAACTCAACAATTGTGTGTTATGTAGTGTAGCACGCACACAATTAAATTTATTCTTAGTTGGGAGAAATGAATCCACCGCAGACACCAATAGTTCCTAAACATGCGCCACGTTTGACTCGAGATAAACGTTGACAAGTGAGTTTGACTTCAAAATAATGCTTTCGCACCAATTTTAAGATTTGTCAGGTAAGAACATTAGCCCGAGAGGGTCTTTCGTACAAAATGATTGCAGAACGACTCGAAATCACCCATAGTCAAGTTCGATATGCTCTCAACCCTTCTAAGCTCACCCCCAAAAAGTCTAGTGGGCGAAACCCTTTACTCAGCAGTGCACAAATCGACGAAGTGGAAGCTTACATAATCTTCTCTCAAGAAGGCCGTCAAATGCCCTACTTTGAGGTAGCAAATGTTGTCTTCCCGCACTTTGGTGTAAGTGAAAAAGTAATTGAGCGGGAAATGAAAAAAAGGGGTTATACTCGAAGGATCGCCGCTTCGAAACCTCTACTTTCCCCAGAAATTTTGAGAAAGCGATATGATTTCTAACGAAATCATCTCCACTGGGAGAAAGAAGATTGGTTGCGAGTACTCTGGACTGATGAAAGTTAGGTGACTGATGGCAGACATACTAGATGTTGGATCACAAGAAAGGTTGGCATTGCCTTCAAATATCCTCTTATTTTAAGTTCTTAATCTAATCCCTTGACTTAGTCAGATGAGGTCTACGATAACACATGTGTCGTTAGCAATTTTGAAAGGCGAATTAGATGGATGTTTTGGGGATCTTTTTTTGGGAGCGAGAAAGGGCCTTGCTTGTTTTGGGAGAAAGAATGGGGTTCGATAAGCGCTGAACGCTACAGTGAGAGGAGAGTACCTCTCATCCATGGTACGGTCTCAATGAGACCAGATTTAGTGGTGATGCAGGATAACGCACCCTCCCATTCGGCGGCCCGAACAAAGCGAGAACTAAGCGAAAGGAATATTGTTCCTCTGGAATGGCCACCGTTCGCTCCAGATCTTAATCCAATAGAACATGTCTGGAATATGATGAAAAATTATATTCAATACAAATATCCTGACGTGATTGAACGAGGGCGGCGGACAGAAGAGGGAACACGACTTATTGTCAGAGAAGCCTGGGACAGGGCGGTAAATGAGGATGACTCGAGGAATCTTGTTGATTCAATGCCGCAGAGAATCGAGGCTGTATACGATGCTGGTGGCGGACATGTAAAATATTAAGGGCTTTCTAATCAGAGAGTACATGTAATTTCTCAGTCACATAGTTGTAATTAATCAATATTATACATTGCATAATGTTCAGAAGCAGAAATTTCAACTTTTTACTAATTAGGATTGTAGACAGGGAGACGATTTCATGGTCCTGAACTTTTCACCATATAAAATTTAGAGTTTTGGCATAGGTATTTCGCTAACGACGCCAAAATAAGTTGGATAAAAGTGTTTATATCCTGCCGAAAGTCTATATACTCTGTAAACCCCAATTTTATTTGATAGGGAGCCGAATTTTATCGCAGTGATATAGTATCCAAAAGGGGGGACTGCATATATCACGACTCATAGACAAGTGTGCCGCTTAACGCGTGCTTTCGCCTCTAGTAAAAAAAAGGGAATTAATATTGAGACTTCACTTTTTCGTTATGTAGACTTCACCCCCCATGTCAGATCCACTTAGTATTTTCTGATTGGTCAGACCCCAATCTTCAAAACAGCAAGGCTGTAATTTAATAAAAGCACAATCGGGGGAATTACAAGATTCTTCCCAGTACTT
>JAKRRZ010000288.1:0-24886 GCA_022627015.2 Podosphaera aphanis
CAGCAAATTTTCAGACCTTCTCGCCTTCCCCTCTCTCTATGCTTTGACCAAGGAAAAAGAATTTTCACCTGCATATGAACTTGCATATCCTCAAGCAAAACGACATTTATGCGGGCCACCAGTAGTAACAAGTTTCATTTTCTCTCGGCGGGTTAATGATCTTCGTAGGCCATCTCCCGACTCCACCACCGACTGCAGTGAATTTACTATCTTCAATCGGAGTTCTTTAGTAGGGGATACCATGTTAATGAAACTATCAACATTTATCCATCCAGCCATCCATCCATCCATCCACTTTAACTGCGCAGATGTTCGCCCCTTAACGGGATTTCAGGATTCCCCCGGGCATTGGAAGTCTATATGTCATGTAAATGCACACCTATATGTACACTAATTAAAAGAAATGAGCTTACATGTAACTTATAGGGTGAAGACAAAATTTCCTTTGATGGTTTTTAAAACCACATCTGTGATTGATGATGTTTCTGACTTCAATTCATTCGAACATGTACATGGAGTCGGAATTTTAGCTTCATAGCACATAACGATAGTTCAATTGTAAATCCTCAACCTCAGATACAATTCTGGCCAGACGGTCTTTAAGATGCTTCACTTTCCTTGAATTGTAGACAATTAAGCTTCTTGTATGAACCATCTCAAGCCCAGTAATTAATGAATCTTCCCCCGATCCATCTCCACAGAGCGGTATGAAACTTAGACTACACATATATTTTATATACTAAGATATTCCCTATATTCGTTTATGGTTCAAGCTCCTGTTTTGAGAAGCTACAAGCATACTCCGGCAGCATACAAATTCCGTGAAAGTTTTGTGTTTATTACTATAGTGTAACAGGCTGAAGGGGTGTACAGAACATTCACAAAATGTTAGATTAGCATTTAGCATTTAACCGGAGGATGATCAAGAAAATGTACCGGTACTACATGTAACAGTCTAGAAACTTGTAGTCATAATAACTACTTTCGGTACGTAACCAACTACTAGTACATGTACCTGAAGTTATCATTTGAATATGAGCAATTAAAGACTAAGAAGACGGATAATTCACAATCAGACTCTATGATTTTACGTATTGATGCAATAATTTTCATGGCCAAATCAGTCTTAGTCGCATCCAGGACGGTGAAGGGTTCCCCTGTTAGTAGGGTAGCAGAAGAACTTCACACCATTCCTCATTCCCATACTCTTGCGACAAAATATTCTCTACAATCTCCTAAGCATCGACAATTCTTCTACTTTATTCACTGCTAATATCCTAACTCTCCCGTCCCGTCATCGAATTTGTTATTCATCTCTGTGAGTTCCATTTTACATCATTATTTTACAACGGTCTGCCCTTAAAAGTGAACTTTCAATGGTTCACAAAGCAACAAAACGGTAGAATCAATCTATACTGGGCGGTTTGGGTTAAAGCTCAACTTCTTGATCTAATGAGGGTCTTCAAAAACCCACCATACCTATCCCACCCATCCGTTTGTGCCAGTGGACCATCTCGCTTTTGTGCGTCCTAAAATTTACATATCCATTTTACCAAAATCTTAACCTCTACCCAAGAGTAACATTCTAAGAGACCCTGGCTGCCTACCATAGTTGTTGGAAAAGCATTCTAACACTCCCTTTCTATAATAGGAGAAATTATCCCTCTTGGTGACGAATTTCATATTTCGCCCAAGTCTGCTTCCTCTACAACCTTCTATCGGTTGCTCGAAAAAGTTACGAATGTATAAAATTTGATCCCTCTTTTATCCGTCACAGAGAATTACGTTCCCGGAGCTATATTGGTCCTTCTGTGACAGATTAGAAAGTCTTCTCAGATGAACGTGATAAGACTAGGCCTTGAATAGCCCTAGACTCGATCAAAAAAACTACATGCCTAAGTTCACCAAAAGTTTCGGGCGGCGAAAAGTGACAGCTCCGCCTGAAGAACTAGTCGATGGGCCGGCACCAGTAGTCGAATCTTCTTTCAAAGTTTTTGACCGCGCTGAACGAGCCGGTAGAAATTTTGATGGCGGCGTCAAATTTTCAAGGGCTCCACCTTCGAGTGGGAGACCAACGATCATGCCCGTACCGAGTGAGGATGATAACTTGTTCGAGAATATGAGCAGAAGTAACCAGTAAGCATTCGACTAATTTAATAGACCCAATCTTTGATACTGATCGCACAACTGATTTGGCGTAGCAGTAGTGGCTCTTCTAATAAGCTTACGTCAATGACAAATACCTCATCACGACTAAGCGCCACTTCGACAGCTTCATCAGTTCCCGATAATTACAATGGACAACATGACTGGAGCTCACCTCACGATAAGCCCTTTACGGATATACCACCGCCTCCAGTACCCAGATCATCAACTGGATTTACACTGAAAAGTGCTGGACGCGCTATGTCATGGGGAAAGCAAAAACCTGTCATGACAAAAGAACTTCCCCCGTCTCCTACTATAAGCGAAGACGAAGGCGTTAATAGAAGATCGAGAGCAGTAACAACTTCAAGTTATGCTAGTACTACCATTTTACCTAGGCATGACGAAAAGGACTTAAATCTTGGTCTAGGAGGAGATTTTTCTGAAATGTTTTCCGGGTTTGGGAAAAGATCACCATCACCTGCTGCCATTCCAGATACAAGAGAAAAATACTCGGTACTACTCCCCTTACTGTTATTTAGATCTGTTTTAACACACAGATAGGATTCTTATTCGACACCCCCATCGCGAGCATGTCCGGATCCCCTGAACCTCGATAAAAGCAAAGGTAATGAGACTGCACCATGCACCTCGGGTGGACAGCGATCTTCTGAGGCACTACTTTCCGGGGCTAGTCCGCCCCCAGTTGGTTCAGGAAATTCGCCGAATTTACCACAAGCTCCTCAGCAAGAGATGATCCGGGCCACGAGTCCAGCCAGCTCTATCACAAGCTCCCTCAAATCTTTGAGAGCCACAGATGAACAGTCAAATCGTTCGAGCATAAATCGAGCGCGAAGAAAGACAAATGATTACCATAAAAGCCATGGCGAAAGAGATATGAAATCCTCCCGAGATTCAGAGAACCTTACTCGTCGTAAAAACGAGCCATCGGATAAAATACGTGAAAATTGGGCCGCCGCTATAGCTCCTTCCCATAGAACTGAGGACCTGCCAAGTTGGGCCCCAGAAATTATAGAAACATTACCGCAAGTCAATATAGCCAGGGGCAAGCTATCTGACGAAAATATGTTTGATAGTACTATCGTCGCACGGGCAAATCTTGCTCAAAGATTTCAAGAGCAGCCTGTTTCCCCGCTTCGGTCTCAAACTGCACCTACCAAAGTGATGACACCCGCGCAGTTTGAGAGATATAAGCAAGATCAAGAGCGCTTGAGAACTATAGGAGGAAAAATGCAGGACGACGGTGACGAAGATAATGAAGCTTATGATGACGACGAGGATGATATCGAAAAGGCAAAGGCTGTGGCAAAACAGCGCAGAAAACAGGAAGCGCATATGGCTGTATACAGACAGCAGATGATGAAGGTAATAGGAGAAACTTCGGGACCTTCTGAGCGACCAAGTATGTTCACCTCACAGAGTAGTCCTAACTTGGCAAATCTGGGACTTCCTGAAGAAAATGAGGAAGAAGATGAAGAAGTTCCCTTAGGAATTTTACAAGCACATGGATTTCCGAGTAAGAACAAACCCCCTATGCGTAGTGCAGGATCCAATCCAAATCTCAAATCAGCAGCAAACGCAACTGCAGGTAGTTTGGCTGACCCCCGACTTCCTGTGTTTGCACGAAACTTACCTCATGACCCCTATTATGGATCTGGAATAGTGAACCCGATACAGCGAGAATCTCTGGCTTTTTCGGGCGGATCTTCAGCTAGCAGTGGCGCTGGAAGGGGTCTCCCACCTGGAGGACTCGTCGGAGTAATTGCCACCGAGGAGCGATCTCGAGCTATGAGACGCGGTAGTCCCAATCCTCAAGGCGAATTCCCTAGCCAGCTACCTCCCAATAATATGGGGACTTCGCAGTTTTTATCAGGACCCCCCAACAACGTGTATAGTGGGATAAATCCACCGCCTGGCTCATTATTAAATCCTTTAGGTCCACCACCCGGCTCACTATTAAATCCGACTAACCCCCCAATGTCTATGCTAGCCCCCAACCAAGCCCAACTACAGATGACTCGGCAAATGAATCAATTTATGCAAATGCAAATGAACTTTATGCAGATGATGGCTCAGGGAGGACAACAAGCTGGTCAGCAAACTCAACCGATTCCTCCTGAAATTCCAAGGCCAGCCAGTGCTCAAATGCATCAGAGATCACTTACTATGATGAATCAAAATTCCACCCCTTGGCTAAATCGAATATCAGTGTATACTCCCTCGATAAATGGTGGGAACGGCTACGCTGCATCGATAGCTCCTTCGGAACGGAGCAATATTGGCCTCCCTGGAAGATATAGACCTGTATCACAGCTTCCAATACCTACACTAGAAAAACCGAGAGCGTCTAGCATGTGTGTATCTCTGCAAAATTGGGATAACAAAATAAGTACCGGCCCAAGCACAGGCATCAAAGTCGTCAATAGCAACGCTAATTCTGCTAACATTTCTGACGAAGATGAAGATGAGGCTTGGGCAAATCTGGCTAAAAAAAAGAATGAGAGGAAGTCCATATGGAAAACAAAAAAGGAAAGGGATTCCAACGGACTGAAAGAAATGTTAGGCTATTCTAGTTAATTCTGTCAAGTAATGATTTAGAACGGTCACGTGAATTAAAGATAGAGTGAAGGACAGTAATATATTCTGAAGATGTGTAGGATACAGTGTAAATAGAAGAGTGAGCACAAATTAACTATTTGTGCGTAACAAGATATATTTAATAACTCAGCAATTCCCTATGTTGAGAAAACCAACTGCAGCTTAATAATATTCAAGAGATCCCTTCAAGGATTGTAAATACATTATCGCGTTGCCCTGCTTCAGTACCACAAGCCATGTTCCTTGCCGGTGAATTCTATGATTGCCACCAATACCGTGAGCTGTATCTTGAGACCGGCTCTGCGTTTGTCATTGTACGTGTTTCATATATTCAAGTGGACGACTCTATTTGAGCGCCCGCGCTCATCAGCATAGGCTACAGGGCTCACCAGCTTCCCAGTTGTCACATTTCCGGATCCTCTCTGACTCCCCCATCTTGCTGGAATGCCTGTCGCTGTCTGCCCCAACAACATATTGCTCGTGTGCTGCGGGGTGTATCGTAGATTTGGCTCCTTCAATTTGGAATGAACTTGAGATTCGACGTTGCTCGTTCGAGATTTTGGCGGATGCGCGGAGAGATATTGCAGTCGATTCGGAATCTGATGGGCGGCGATTTTCTCGCTCGCTATGTTGACAGAATCGCTTGAGCTGCTTTCATTTTCATGGCTCTTTGTCGGCGACCAACTTTGTTGCCTTATCCGTCAACAACTCGATCTGATAAAGTAGTCGTCAGAACTCCGAAACAGTAGATCGTCAGCGACCAAGGTTCTGCTGTTGATCTGAACCTGTTCTCAACTCGCCCGTTGGTGACGGGCGATATGAAGACAAACTCGAAAATAAATTCAATGTTCACGAAATGTGGGACGAGAGAAAATCTACAGAGCTCTACACTCTATATACCCAAGACTTTTGAGTTAGAGATCGAGATATTGAATTAGCTTAATAACATGATGGGAAACATCGTTCGAATGGATGGTTGGGGTAGTGCCCTGAACGCTGCCATAGATCTTCGGAATAGGTTTATAAATAAAGACAGACGCTTTCAACTTAGCTTGAAGTATCCTTAAAATACATCTCGTTTTTCAAAAATTTAAATAATTGGTCGAAGGTATTATTAAATACTGGGCTTGGCGCCCGTAGACTTACAGCCCATAAAAACTGTTTGATCAGATCAATATCCGAGAGAGTCGACACTCTCGTTCAAACTTGAAGTTGCTGCCATAGAGATCTTACATTAATTTTGTCGTCACGAGGTAATACCCATTAAATCTATGAAGCATTCCAAGTTGCCGTGGTCATGAAATATTATCCATCGAGTCTGTTTTGAGTAAATTATTCAGTGACTAAATCTGATTCTTCGTGGCTGTTGCATCTCCCGCTTTTCATGTATTGTTTTTGAAGCCTTGTTCGAACTCAGAAATCTTTCTGCCAGTCGCCAGTTTTATGACAAAAACTAAACCGATCGATCCGAGCTCAACGAGTCATTCAATGTGCTTTCTGGAAAATTTTTCGAGCTCCTTGCTTGAAATTTTCCTGTCGCGATATCCATTTCATTAATTCCTCTTGAACTTCCTTCATGTCTTTTACCGCCGTTTTTGTGATGGCCTATTTTGCTGTTATTACTGTCGTTATTTGGATAGCTCGCAAACTCCGAAGAAGGAAAATTTTCGATTTTGCCGAGCGCCTCGACAATGTTACATGGGGACAGCTTCATGAGTACGCAGTGAGGTCGGATGGTGGTGTGGTACACCGTCCGGACCATTCTCCCAAGTAGAGTCTGGGTAGCCGAGGCACATGCCCCACTTGAGACAGGATAAAGTTGGTTCGAATTCAGCAAGACCCTCACTTCACCCCACATTTCTCGCCTGGCCATGTATGTGACGATTTCGAAGGCACACAGGACAGCCGTGGGGGACTGAAATGCGTTCCTGCAGCAGACATATACGGTTGAGGGTAGAAAGGGCTGTAAGGCGCCTGACTTCGAGTTGTGTCTTCAAATGATGTTCGGTGTGAGTGCCCCCTATGTCATGTCGAAACATCGCTCCATGTACCGCACCAGGGTCATTCGTGTCATAGCCACAAGTCTGCACACATAAGAATGATTTAAAAAAAAAAAAAAAAAAAGAGGGCCTTGAGTAGCGAAGCCCCTTAATGGAGCAATAAAAGTTGCGATCACGTGTCGCAGTCTGGTCATCAACCAATCAGCAATCGGCAATCATTTCATACTATCTTTTTTAACATTCCTGAAATTTACAACTACCTCGTATGTGCAAGCAGACATTTCGAGAAGAAAGTTTTTATGGTATTATTTGTTGCATATGCGAACGAGGCATTAGTTAAAATTAATTTGGAATTTCTATTTAGCTACAGGTATATGATACATGGACGAAGGATGCTAGTATGGACCCCAGGTCTTTGGCATAGTGTGTTGGTTGTTGATATGCCGGATTTCTTCCACAAAAGTTTGATTGCTTACATTTTACATGCAAAAATGCCTTACAAACTTTGTGTTACCGAGGGCATTCTGCTGTTCACAAATTTCAATTGCTTCCAACATCATGGCTTTAGTATAAGCAAAATTTATAGCTTCTGATTCATCACCATCCTCAGCAATTAAATATACGTCCTCAGAATCTTCCACAGCCTCGGTCTCATCGGAATCAAATTCAAAGGCAGAAACCTCGCCATTATCTTCAGAGAAGTTACTGAAGGAAGCCTGAAATTCCGGACGTAATACAAGCTGTCTGTCGACCCAAAATGGCATCAGGGGAATCGCTCCATTCGGCTTCTATCCCGAAATTTGCCTGAACAAGACTTTCCGTATTTTAAATCTTGTGAGCAATAGAAATAGTAAGCTGGCCCTGAAGAGAGATTGCAACTCTTATACCGAAATCGAAAACCACCAAATTTCCAGATGCATTTCGTAAGATCTGACATAGCTGCTCTAAGAGCCAGTTGGTCTGGAGTAGATTCTTCTACCTTAGTAAAGGGCTAAAAAAGATGGGCAATCGGTCTAAGTTAAAAGTATATTTGAGATCGAGCGGCTCATCTTGAGACTGTATCTTCAATCAGTATATGTAAAGTAAACATGTCTGATTTTAAATTATATTAAATGAACCTCACCGACTGATTCCAAAGTTTTATCTTGTTTTCAAATTCTTCCCATTGATCAAAATGTGAAGAATCTATAGATGAGAATTTCTTCTTCGAATGTCGCAAGCAGGTGCAATTAACTTTTCCGTGCTTCATGACGCCAAATTCTTCAATCGGACGTGTAGAACAGCATTTTGAGCAAAATTTTGTAGACATGTTTAGTTCAGGCAGACTAGAGAGATCTAGCTAACATGCAAATACCGTTAAGCAAAGGAATAATCTGTCATGAAGATGATGGAAACGATGTAATCGTGCATTAAGCACATGTCTACGGGCGTGGCGCCAATAACCTATAAAAAAAAATTCCGGCTATTCTAAACACGTGATCGCAAATTCTATGGGCGCATTACGGTTCAATTTGAAAAGCGGGCGTGTCACGTGAGTTGCTTAGCGTTATATAAATTTTTCATTTGTAACTTGAATAAAACGTCAAATCGAAAAATATATAAGAAATATACAATGAATCTGGTTCACAACCTTTAAACACACAGGATCGAAGTTTTTCAATTATGATTTTTACTTGAGAATTAGAATCCACATGCCAGATCCTGGTCTACGACCTTACCCTTGGCCCCATTACAGTACGCAATATAGGCGAGTTTGATGCCACTCACAAACATCTTTTGTAAGATTCTATACGACAACCAGCATCGGTTGTGAAATATTTCTGTCTGTGAGCTCAATTTTCCGTATCGTAGAGTGATCTTTGGATGTCTATCAGATTTCTATAACAGTCCGTTGTAGCAGTTTTACTTGGATCGAATGGCAAGGTATAAAGCTTGTCTATAAGCTCGTCAGAAAAACGACCGTTAAGCTTACTATTCAATTTTGAAATTTCTTTCCACAAAGTCGGAGAAACTTGTTTCTTTATCGCAGTTTCAGTTTCCTTGGTGTAAAGTTCTGGTCTGATAGATCCAGGGAAAATGCTATCGCCCGTTCATTCAGCACCTCCCAGTTAATAAAGTTATTTGTTGGATGAATAATCTCCGCTGGCTTCATATCAAGTCTATTAGTAATCCGTCTTACAACAGCCCTCAGATGTACCAGATTGATACTGGAATCGAATGCCGCAAGGTTTCCAAAGTTGAGGAACTTTATAGGCTGTCATGGAGTGGTGTTAACGCTGATCTCGTATTTTGATTGCACTCGAAGGCTGGCTTTCCGTATTGTCGCAGAGAAGATTACCGGGCTATAAACTGTCGAGTATTGATATAGAAAGATTGCTTAGAGTTAAGTAAAGAGAGAGTGAGAGATAGTTAGTGTGAATTACATACTTGCGAGATTTGTATAAATGTACTCACGCCACGCTAGTCGAATGTAGCTGAAAGTTACTGCACAATGGGCAAAATCTAAGCCACTATAAGTTAGCGTGGCGTGAGTATGCATATATTGCAAGTCTAGAATTCACGGTATATATTCTGAAGATGTGCAGAATACAGTGTCAAAAGGTAAAAAGATCACATATTGAGTATTTTGGTGTGCCAAGACGTATGTGATTACTCAGCAATTCTGGAAAAGCTTTATCTACCCATCACGAAGCCTCTCATAATCAAGGCACATGTATGCATACAAAGGTGCGAAGAATCTTTGGTCTTTGTTAAAACATATGAACGAGCCGAGAATAATTTGATCCAGCGAGATCGAATTGACTTTGTATTCGTTTTAATCGGATGGACTCGACAGCTTTGACTACAAGCTAAAGGGTTTTCGCAATGATTATAAAGATGCACTCTCTCATATGTTTACTGGCACTGTAAGAGGTTTCTACCCTGACAAGACACTCGATCGTGACGAGATGATATTTGAAGATCGCTGCAGAGCAATGAAGGCTCATTATAAGGCCGACCAATGGCACAGTAGACGCGAGATTAGTAGGTTAAATCTAAGTCTACCTATAGGTTTCGCCGCGCACCCAGAAGACGGAACCGACAGTAAATAATCTTCAATGGTTCAAAATGGAGTTTTGTAGAATCAAAAGAGGCTTGGTTGACCACCGAGGCGACAGAGCATTGCGCAACCGCCTCGTAGCGGCATGTTATGGCATAACAGAACTTGAGTTCGCCATTTATCGACCTACAGAGACTTCCGAGGGTGTCTCAAACAACACATACGGTGCTATAGATCAGAGGTCTTTGTCAAACTCATCATCTCAATATCACTGACGATTAAACTATCCCGAGCACACGAGTTCAAATGGCATCTACATGGCTGATCGCCACTACAACATTCCACCAGACTTCGGCAGGCAAAAGGCATAAATAGAGGCCGTGGACCATTAGTCCGAGGAACCAGTGATATAAACAGCAACAAAGCTGGCCCCAAACAGTCAAGCACATGGGTTAAGAAATACCTTATTTATCACAAAATAAACTGCTGGTCAACTAATTATTAAAAGAAAAAAGGTTTAAAGTCTTTGACCGAATCAAGCAATGATACTCTCTGTAGCTAGATACAGAGATGAGGCAATTCGTTATCAGATTCGTGATCTGGCTCAGTCTCTAAATGAGATTCGGAATTCGTTACAAAGGTGTTAAGGCTATCTTTAGGCCGTTCTCCTTCGACTTCGATTACGAATTTCCTAATCTCCGTTTCTGGCTTAAGAGGGTATCGTTGCTTGATTCGGTCAAAGAACTTCTGCATTTCTTCTTTTGAATGACCAGTTGACTAGCAGTTTATGTTTTGACAAATTAGACATTTCTTAACCCATGTGTTTGACCGTTTGGGGCCAGCCTTGGATGACTTTGGGAAACTTCGAAACCCTCTTTGTATACGAAAACGATGCATCTCCGATGTGTCTACTAACCGAGCAGGAGCCATGCACCATTCATTGTAGATGTGGGCATCCCTTCGCTACTAGAATGTGTAAAGTACTACAAAGAGCTAGTCACGATGCAGAATTCCAAGCAATCTATCGCCTTACCAAGTTTTTTCGAGGCTGTCATGTAATCGTGAACACACCCCTCCAATTTAAATTCGCGCTGAGAAAAGACAACGAATTGCATCATGCAATACACGTTGCTGTTGTCTAATTGGAGGGTTTTCCGTGTATGCATGTGATTGATGTTGCTACTGCTTTTACGGCCGGCAGCTGAATGGCTTTCAGGAATTCTGGGTAAATCTTTATATTGGACCATCAGAGCATATAACTCATGATGCTGGAAAGAACTTTGCGTCTTCAGGATTCCGTGGGAACGCATTAGAATTGAGGTTATAGAAGTCCCAGTCGAAGCCCGCAAATATATTGGCAAGATTGAAAGCGCACACGAGCCAATTCGTCGCGCTTATACAATTTTTAAGAAGAAGCTCTCTGGACAGGGCTTTAGTCGCCATACAATTTTAAGAATTGCAGTCAAAGCTTGTAACGATACGACAGGGCCAGACGATCATACCCACGCTTTGCGCACTTGGAGCATACCCCCGACTAATTTGGAACGACCCACCATCACCGGCCGCAATTCAGAAAGCCGAGAGCCTAGGATTAGCCATGAAAGAATTCCGCAAATGTAAGGCAAGCCAGTTGGTAGATCAAGCTACCAACATCAGAAACGACCCGAGTAATGCGCATCTTGAGGAAGTTTCTATAGGTGGTCATGTAAGAGTTTGGCGTGTGGGCAAGAATAAGAGAGGAGAATGGACCAGTCTTTGGATGTTGATTCACAAGAATCAGAAGACAGTTACTGTCCGTAAAAGTGAAGAAAATTTCAATCTTCGTTCAACAGTGGTTTCTAAATGCTATGATGAAAGCAGTCGTATTCAGAACAACTAGAATCCCAATACGCCAAGCATCGAAAGTTCTCAACTTTAACAAGCTGGACAGGAAACAAAATCCACAATACTTCCACTTCGCAGAAGTACATGGAAAGGAGGATTCAAAGGCAGACATCAGTTTAGTTCGAGTTTAAATAACAATCTGTCAGAAAGCGGCTTAGGTAATCGGTGGCCAAATGAGGATTAGCGGCCTTATAATAGTATTTCTCGAGGTTCAACGTGATATACACTTAGATAGAGAGTGAGAAGAAGAACAAAGACACAAAGATCAAACAGTTATGAGCCCGGCTTGCATCTCAGTCAAAGAATTTTATTCAAGCATTATCAAATTCCACTGCATCAACTGTCTAATTCTGGCTTTCTCAGTCCTCGTGAATCACTCCAGATTACCAGCACGAAGGAAAGGCCATAACATCGAATCATGTCGTCAACTTCAAGAATATCAGTGATTTTGCATCATAATGACGATTGGGAACCTTGGATTGAACTTATTAAGACATCTGCTTTAAAGTATAATATCTGGAAATATGTGGATCCTAACTCCAAGGATGAAGACATTCCAAGTATAACAGAACCTGAAAGGCCAACTCCCAGTAGTATCAGGGCTCCTAAACCTGGATCACAAACTACACTCTTTGCAGACTTAGATGCGGATTAGAAAGAAGAGTATAGCTACCTCAAGGATGTATACAATCGAGAGGTTCGAAGATATGAAAGACAGTGTGAAGCACTTGGTGATCTTCGAATCAAAGTACGAGAGTCGATTCGTGTAAGTATAATGACTTACACCCACGGCTGTGATTCAGTACGACAGATGCTCGTCAATCTCGCAAATACTTTCGCTCCAAATGATGAGAACTATAAGCAAGAGTTAGAAGAAAAGTGGGCAAGTTTACAAAAAAGATGGACTAAAGGCAGAAACGTCGAAGAATGGGTTCATGAATGGGAAGTAGTATACAACAAGATGGAAAAACTGAAGCTACCAGAGGACCAAGATATGAAGCCCGTACGCAATTTCTTGAGCGTCGTCAGCTCCTTGGATCAAGGCTTTGCGGACATGTACAACATGGACATCTCCAAGGGCAAAATAATCGACTTTCCGACGATTATCAAAGTTTTCAAAAGCTACAGAAGGACGTCGACAAACATGTTGAAAGCTCAACCGCAGCATGGTGCCTTCCCAACGTTATCAGGTTTCAACGAAAGAGGAGAACAGTCTGCCAATCATGAGTTACTTCCATCAAATCCAAACAAGACAAAGGCAGACAAGTGTCCATGTAGTAATCATCATTTCCGCCATCGACCAAACACTTGTTGGTCTCTAATCCCATCATCTCCTCCAAAAGGCTGGAAACCGGATCCAGAAAAGGCTAAAAAAGTTGCCCACAGAATTGATACCGATCCAGTGCTCAGAACCAAGGTTGAAGAGTGGAGGAAGAATTGGAAACCCAAGAAAGACTATCAGTCATCAAACTCCTCTCATGAATCCTCTAGTACTAGGCCAGATTCGCCACCAGTTGTTGCCATAGCCACGTCAAGTAGAATGAGTGCGTTTACCATCTCTTCTCAAGTAAAATCATTGTCAGAATCTTACTTTCAAGTCTCGGAGTCAGTAGTAAAACCAATTTACGATCTTCAAAAAAGTTGGATTCTAGATTCAGGTGCGACGCTCCACGTATGCAACAATAAAGCCAAACTTGAAGATTTTGTACCGAGCTCTTCAGATGTTTTATGGGCCAGAGATACGGTAATACCAATAATTGGATATGGTTCAGCCACGGTCAAAGTAAAGAGTCCTAAATATACAGATGGTCGTCCTCTAAAACTGGTAAATGTGGCATGTGTTCCAAATCTCCACACAAGTGTTTTCAGCCTTCGTCTTTTGATTGCCGCTGGTGTTCACTGGGACACACGGAACTCTATACTCACATATGATGGCAAACATTACGCAGATACACCAATGTTGTATAACCAATGGGTCTTACAATTCGAGCCAATCGGCCATATTGATACAAAGGTCTTTGTCGCAGATACCTTCAACACTAAGATATCAGAAGGTGACAAAAAGATTGTCCATGGAAATTCATTCAAAGCACCAAGAATTCAGCGCGGCACCTACGATGATTGGCATGTTCGTATGGGGCATTTAAACGATGCAGCAATGAAAAAGCTTCAGATAGTTACCAAGGGATGTGAGATGACGACAAAAAAGCCTGAGCGTTCAGTGTGCGAAGGATGTCGAATGATCAATTCAAAGAGGATAATTTCTCGAAATCCTAGAATTTGAGCAACCCGTCCATTTTGGAGAGTAAGTTGGGACTTGATTCAGATGAATCAAGGTAGTGAGGGAGAAGTTTACATCATGCATTTCCTTTGTGATTTTACACGTATGCATTTCGTATACATCCTTCCGAACAAATTGCAGGACACACTTCTGAATACCTTCATTACATTCTCTCAGTACGTGAAAAGGCGGTGGGGGTTTATGATTGTCGTTTGGAAAGGTGATGGTGAGAAATCTCTGGGCGCAATATGACTGGTGTGGGTTAATGGGAATGGCTATGCGGTGGAAACATCTAGTCCTCATACACAGGATCAGAATGGTGATGCGGAACGATCTGGGGGGGTACTGCAGATAAGAGGAGCTGAAATTTTAAACATCTTTGGTCTTCCGGATTCTCTTTGGAAAGAGGTCTTCCCCACAGCAGGTTATTTGTTGAACAGATCACCCCTCAGAAGCCTAGGCTTCAAAACTCCGTTGGGTTTTCTGAAAGAATACATCGGCGAACCAAGTCCTGGGCCATCGATTGCCCATCTTCAACCCTATGAGTTCAACCCTATGAGTGCAAGGCTTTTGCACTTATCAAAAACAGACCAAAACTTAGCAAGTTAACTCCAAGGGCAGAGATTGGATATCTGGTTGGATATGACTCCACCAATATCTACAGGATCTGGACTCCATCTAGAAATGTCGTGATTTCGACTCGGGATGTTACTTTTGACCCTTTACAAGGCTACAGCCCCAATCAGAGGATTCAGGTATCAAATGAAATTATCGAAATAATTAAAGTTCCGGATTTAGAAATTGAAAGTCTACAAGAAAGGATGGAGATAGAGCAAGAGTGGGAATCTAGACAGGTAATTGAAGTTACTCAAGGCAAACAGCCAGAAATCCCACCTCGTGAGACATCCGTAATAGAGGAAGAAAGAGATGATACGGGAAAAAGTGAGCTCCTAGATAACCAATCGAAACAATTAAGCCCAAGCTCATCCAACGAAAGAAAGCTTGTCAGATGGAAAGGATACGTTGAAAAAGGCTTTGCAGACAATGGACAGCCAACGCAGGAAATTCGTGGGGATCCAGATGATCCTAGAAATATAATCCAGGGCAAAAGGAAGAGAATTTCGAAGGTTCAATTCCACATGGAAGTGCACAAGAATTTAAATATACAGGCAGCCTTCCATGCAGCCTTCTTTTAAGGAACAAGACACATGAAGAGTAGGATTCATGAAAAAGACCTTCCACCACTGCCTGAAAACTGGTACCAAGTATTGAAGCACCCTCATCGGGAAGGTTTTGCAGCAGCCGCACGTCTGGAATTCAACACATTAAAAAGACAGGAGACTTTCAAGGAAATTCCGGAAAAAGAAGCGAATACTAAGCCTATTCCCGTTAAGTAGATCTTCACATATAAGACTGACGATAACAGTTTTCTCTTAAAATATAGGGCAAGGATGGTAATTCGGGGAGATTTGCAAATTCCTTCAGAAAAAGATACCTATGCTATAACCCTGGCAATTCGAATGTATAGAGCTGTTCTCTCTATCGTTGCATACTTTGACCTCGAGGCGAATCAATTTGATGTAGCAAACACCTTCCCTCACGCCGACCTCGATGAGGATGATGAAATAAATATCCAATATCCAGACGGATTCAAGGTACTAGGCTCGATGCTAAGATTCATGAAAGCACTTTACGGTCTATCAGTATCTGTTAGACTCAGAGAGTCAATTGAAAAAATGTAAGATGTAAAAAGGTGTTTTTTATTGTCCTCCCTCTTCTTCCCATCTTTCTATCTAGATTATTTATTTTCAGAAAAAGACCATTTGTTGCTTACTTCCAAACATGCCCCCATGAAACAAATTACTCGTATCTAAGAACGGAACATCTTCAGTCAGAAGTTTGAGACTGCTTATCACCATATTCCAAGCGAAACGTCTGTGTCCATATCAAAAAAACAAGTAACTCCAAAACATGTATCAACCAAACACCTAGTAATTCTCAACATAAGGATTGGTCGGTTCCAAAACAACTCATTTTTTGACAGTATCTCCCAGAATTTGGTACAACCACTTGGTCAACACACTCTCAAACCTAGGTTTAAAGCAAGTACCAGAATCAAGCTGTGTATTTTGTAGTAGCAAGATTATTATTTGCTTTTATGTGGATGATATCGCAGAATTTTATCACATGAGGAACAAAGATGCATTCGATGATTTCAAAAGGTCGCTATTTGAGACATATATCGTTAAGAATATTGGAGAGCTCAAATGGTTCCTAGGACTGAGAATTGTCCGAGATCGTGCTGAAAGGAAACTCTGGCTGCTCAAGGACTCGTATATCGAAAAAGTGACAAGAAAGTTTGATAGAATCGATAACCAAGGATACTTGAGGAAAGCAGCGTGTTCGACACTGATGAGTATGGAAGAAATAAAGCCTTGGGATGGGAACGCTACAGACTATCAAATTCACGAATATCAGCGAAGAGTTGGAAGTTTGACATGCATCAGTAGTCTCAAGGCCAGACATTGCAAAGTCAACTCATAAGTTAGCAGAGGTCCAAATGAATCCTAGTCCAGCTCATTTCGAGTCTGCCAAGCGTGTTATAGACTATCTATATAAAACTAGATATCTGGCACTGGAACATTGAATGAGTATCGAAGAGGGACCTGTGTTCATTGCGGCAGGCGACGCATCCTTTGGCGACAACTTACCGGGTCGGACTAGTTCTGAAGCAGGCTTATTCAAACTTTTCGGAGGAGTCATCGACTACCACGCAAAGAAACAGCAGACGGTTACTACGTCAAGCACCAAGTCGGAACTCCTGGCGCTTTCTCATTTATGTGCATGGTTGAAGTTTTGGGATCGATTTTTCAGAAACCTAACTCTAGATATTGAACAAGATCTCACTGTATGGTGTGACAACTTACAGACCGTTCGGTTAATGCTTAAAGACTCTCCAAAACTGGTAACAAAATTAAGACATGTTGACATTCACCAGCATTAGCTGCGTCAAGAATGCCAGAATGGAACGATCAAACTAGGGTGGATTGAAACATCTGAAATGCCTGCTGACGGCCTCACGAAATACTTGTCATTGCAAAGACATCAATTCATCCTTAAATAACCAAATATGGTTGATATAAAGTCCAGGATTATGTAATAAATACATTGAATTTTGTGATAACAGGTTCTACTACGTTGAACCTGGGGGGGTATGTCAGAAAGCGGCTTAGGTAATCAGTGGCTAAATGAGGATTAGCGGCCTTATAATAGTATTTCTTGAGGTTCAACGTAATGTACACTTAGATAGAGAGTGAGAAGAAGAATAAAGACACAAAGATCAAACACAAAATCAAAGATTTTGATGATGTATCTTGAAGAGAAAACGAATATTCGGAAGAAAATAGGGTGCATTAGTGACCACGCTTAGAGATAAACTTGCCAGCTCACGAGAACGCTGGATATCTCGACAAAATCGGCACTGATCGCGCTCTGGATACGAAGAATTTTAAGGAAATGAATTTTTTAAAATGCTGGAAGATGTCCCCCTAGTCTCGCTTGCGCGCGAGAAAATGGCCGATCAAATTCCTGGGTCGAAAATAATGAAGATTATGAACGATGATCAGAGAAGACATAGTGTTTGAAGAAAAGTAGGAGTAGTGAAGAGTTGTCTGTAAGACAGAGTACGGAAACGATAAACAAATCTGATATCTATCCCAAGATATCTGAAGAGATAAAAAGTATGGATTAAGTCTTTTCTTTCCATCTCATGGGCAAGTTTCTGCCTCTATATATAAACTTGATCCTCTGATCATTTGATGCGATTAAATATAGCTATATCTTACATAGAATGAGATGGGCGTGCATAGAATGGTATGGACGGATGGATGGACGGACGGACGGACGCACGTAGTATATTGTAGAAGTATGTAGAACAGAATCTCTAAGAAGTTTAAAATACAGTTAAGTTAGCGTTCAAGGCGCTAGAATGTCATAGAATCTGGTAGCACCCATTCTGAGTAGTGCTATCGAAGATATACTTCATTTCAGTATAGATCGTTGCACAAGAGAGATGAAGTCCTGAACCGTCTCAATTACAGCAAAAAAGACCCTGATTCTCTAGGAGATTTTTGGATCTCGAGCTTCTCTGCACATTCTCAAAACGTTTCTTCGACCATTGACGGGAATTTTGAACCTAGTAGAGCAAAGGTAGTAGCCTCACAAAATCAAAATTCTTTTTTGATCTCTTTAGGAGCACTTATGATCATTCAATCGTCTCCAGATAGTATGTGGAACATGGATGGAACAGGAATCATCCTCAGAGTCTACGCAAACTCACGCAAACTCAAATAAAAAGATGATACATCAAAATCTCTCGAGGCTGTCGTTTGTGGAGACTGTTATCATCCACTGGCATAAAAATTAAAGCGCCCCGTAATTCTTTGAAGTCAGAGCCTTCAAACTCCATGGGTTACTTCAAAAGCCATACTGGCTGGATTCATACGACTCTAGAAAAGAAACGGACGTAGACTTATACAAAACTGAGCGGCTTCGACGGATATTCGTACGTAAACCTACCCTAACAACAGAAACACGATTTCCATTCTTATTGAGCACGAAAGTCACATAAGTCTAAATTCCATACTTACTCGTGGGGGAAGCTAAATTCACCTTCTCTACTTGCTCCAGTGGGCATCTTGGATCTTTTAGCCACTGAATTAAGCTGCCATCTCGGTTGTGAAGTCTAGATATCGGTGTCAGGTTTGACCTCTGTCAGCCCACAACAACGCAGCACCAAAAATATAGAGCATTTAATTGACCACTACAAGATTTCTTGGGGCGAAGGGCTCTCATTAAAGGTAATTAAAATAGGTTCGAGTGCAATTGGTCTCTATTCTTTTCATCTAGAGGAGATCATTCGAGCAACGCAGGTATATCAACGACCCACGACTTCCGTGAACTCGGAACGGGACATATCGACCTCCAACATATAATTTCAAGCACTAAAATGGTCTTAGATATTCATCAATGCCAGTAAATAATTTGCTAATTCGAAAATAACGGTCGTTATCCGAGATCCCTACTCAAAAATCGGGTCAAGGACTTGAGAGAGCAAATAAAAAGGCAGAACAACTCGAGATAGAAAATGAAAAGTTGAAAAAAGTAGGTGAGAAGCTTAATTCTTCTCTACCTAGAAAAAACTTTACAGTAGATTCAGATGAAAGTTGTGCTACAACTAAACAGCTAAACGTTGCCCAGCAACAATTTGAGATGGATAGAACTCGTGATTTAAACTTATTTACCTCAAGGACACCCAAAAACCCTTATCGATATTTTATGGGATCCCTGTACATCAACAGCGCAATCCGATGCCAATTTTAAAGAGTTGTTAATGAATGAATCATTCATTTGTAGTCGGTAGATCAGCGGATAAATTAAGCCTCATAATCCAGGCGATAACTGCTAGCACCGACATCCAAATCAGGTAAGGTGTAGTTCCAACTGACGACGTTGAACATATATATCGACTGCAGATATTACGACCACAGTAAATCCTTACATGAATTAGCTTCGTTTGTCCTTGAATGTATCTAGTCTCCATCGGTACTGGACCAACAACGCGAAATCATCATGTTTAATATCAAGGGCCCCGGTCAGGCGTTGAATGTCGACGGCGGCAGACTTCAGATTGGAATAGTTCACGCTCGATGGAATACAAGTATGATGCTTTTCTCGTTCATTCTTCCTTCAGCTTTTGCCCTTGATACCGGGAAAATTGGGCATTATGTCCCATTGGAATTATCTGACATTGGTTGTCCTAGCGATTATCGAACCCCTTCTTGCCGGTGCAATGTCCAGGCTTCGAGCATCTGGCGTAAAAGATGAAAATATTATTGTAGAATCTGTGCCAGGCAGCTGGGAATTGCCAATAGCGTGCTCTATGATGTAAATTCTTCCCCTTTCTTCTGCGAATTTTCAGTATATTTGCAAAACAAAACAGAACAATATTACTCAACATATATCTAACAGAGTCAGGCTTGCCAGCAAACATCTGGACGCCGTGATTGCTATCGGAGTCTTAATCAAAGGCGAGACAATGCATTTTGAATATATTGCCAACGCTGTGTCCGAAGGTCTGATGCGGGTCCAACTCGATACTAAAATTCCATTAATATTTGGTCTTTTGACTGTCTTGAATGAAGATCAAGCCAAGTGTAGGGCAGGAATGGTATGTGGATCTCATAATCACGGCGAAGATTGGGGAAATGCTGCTTTAGAGCTAGGCAGTAAGGGACAGGCCTACAAGCTGCTAGTCTGTAAATAAATGAGAATAACGCCACTCGAGGATGAGACACAAGAATAAGTCTTGCAGATATATGTGCCATATCGAAAACTCTACAGGAATAAAGGATAACATCTCCTTTCTCCTCATGTCATTCCGGCTTCACAGGTCATGCCAAACACACTATATCACCAAATTGTAACTATCAGAAATTTAATAGATAGGCGGAAATTCGACGTTTCTTAACCGACTCCAGATTCTAAAAAGTGGTAAGAACTCCCTCCCACGTTCCTTCTGCTTTCATTCTGTGCTTATATCAAGGATAACCTCGAAGAAGTGTCCTCACACTGTTCTCTATTTCTTTTTTTTTCATCTCTCACCACCTCATCCACCTCTATCTCTCTAGTCAATCAAAACTGCTTCAGTTTTCTTCCAATGTCCACAACAAAATCTTAGCCATATCTTCAGATTTATTCATCATATTATCGAATAAGTGGTTCGTTACCTCTCCTATCAACTCTCCTTCCTCTTGACCAAGGAGGACAAGCCACAACCACATGATTATAGCTTGGGATAGATACTCACACTGATATTCTATGTGTTCGCCACCCAGAACCTTTTATAGAGATAGGATTAAATACCATATGCTCGCCTCTTAGTCGCAATCAGTGAAATTTAGGCGGATAGCTAAGCATCTCATCATCTCACTAGCTATGGATATCATATATGTACATATATGGATACCCCATACTCATGCTGAAATTTGCCATGACTTGATATTTCACTTCATGGCGAGCATAAAATCGATCTCTTTATTACATGACGGTGGCAGTACACGCACAATGTGCTCGCACATCCGGACACCAAAGAAGAGTTGCAGCTCCAATGCCCTTTTTGTGTCAGCCCAGAAATTGTAAGCTATTAAAATCTCAGGCTGTCGATAGTTCCTTTTTCTTTCTAAAACGATCTGACTCGAGTCATAACTAGCTCTCCCATTAAACCAATCAATCAGATTCCTCTATAAAAATTTTCTGTCGCCAATTGCATAGACGTCTGCTCTACCATACCCTCCACATACTCATGTGTCATGGTCACCCCACAAACGAATGAATTCGCAGGGCAAAAAGTTGGAAAGTAGATTTGCCATGTCATTAAATACATATACTAGAAAAGAGTCCTGATAAGAGCCTGAAAGGGATAGAGGAAAGCTATGGAAATTTGTACGGTGGAGAAAATGCTGCCTGAAATAATTCTAAATTTCTGGTCTGGAGGGCAATGTCCGTGTGTTAAGATATGTTGGGACAAATTTCCAGCGCACACTAAATAACATCATTGATCTGAAATTTAACCCGTAATCAAAATTATCGACGATCCCTCAGCTAGTGAAGTACATTCGGAGAATGGCAATATCTCAAACGATTGTTCTTTTTTCAGTCTTTCCCGATCGAAAAGCTAGACGTTAGAGAGGGCAGCTGAGGATTGAGAAACTAGAATTAAGGAACAACGGCATGAGGAATTTAAGCCAAACAGCTGAAAGATGGAACTGACCTAGAGGAACCTCATGGGAAATTAGTGGGGAAAAACATCTGTCTAGGTCGAAATCCTCTAGAAGAATGATACAATACGTCGGATTTACAGGAACTTGGCCCTATGGTCTTATATTGTGCGCCGGCAGGGTGTATTAAAAAAATAGATATTTCAGTTTTTGTTCAATCTGTTAGAAACCTTGCTGGTAATTGTATGTTCCACTGATTATTAAAAACAACAAATGCTAGTACAGAATAATCTTGCATCGTCAAATGAAGTTCCAGAATTATTCAGGAGAGACATCAACGTCCAGAGAGCTAATTAGGATAAATTCCGCACTTTAATAGATTACATGAGGCTTATCAGTACGACATGCCCGGAGACTTTATAGTCCACGCTCTCTTTATTCTACCCTATTGACCAAAACTCTGAACGACGACTAAGAAATCGAATATTGTCCAAGAAAGTATTTAATAGTACCAAAATTCATTGCCAACTCGAGTTAACGTCTCGGCTGACAAGCCGTCCCGTCAAAGAATGTCAGGATGGTTGTGTGTACATTCGTGTTCCAAGATCTGAAACCTCACCATGGAAATGAGGAGCCTTTATATTCTAAAGTGGAAATGCTAAATTAGAATGAACAAGGATGGAAATGATAAGTGTAGGAGACAGAAGGTTAATCCTGGAGCCTCCTTCTGAATAGAAGACTGGGAACAGTACAAGCGAGCATACGATCTATTTCCCCATTCTTCGCCCACTGGAATGTCGAAAGACCAACTTGTTTGATCTTTCCGATGAGGAACATCGTCCTGTATGCATTGTGCACGTAGTGGTAGATCATTTCCTGTCGAAAAAGCCGCAAAGCTTTCTAGCAATACGGAAATCTTCATGTACTGTTGGTTCATTATTCCACAACAGTCGCCCCGAGAATTTCAGCGTTGTAGACTTTGGAGTCTTCGAAGGCTATCCATTGCTTCTGATGTTGTGTCTAATATAAAATGGCTTACTATCAGGTAGCTCGCCCAGAGGAGGAATAGAAGCAATTGAACGATGAACACAAATTTTTGTTTGACTCAAAAGGTAGAAGAGGGCGTTGACCATGAAAAAAAAAAGATATAATGTCTATCTATAACTGCTACTCCCCTTGCCCGAATCACTTCTAAAAAACTTATTTTTTTACGGAGTGTTTACAGGGCAAAGTGCAAGTAAAGTACGACAAACATTTACGCAAATTTGATATGTGAGACGGTATGGTGATCAAAAAAGGGGGGGATTCATCATCAGACATCGGTTTTTAAAAACTTGTTTTTGTGGTAGGGGTTTGAAGGTGCAGTAAGTCCTGTCGGTATCTCTATTCATGGAGCCTGCAGTAATGAGCAAAACTTACTGCGGTTTGTCGGCCCTGAAGCAGAGATCGAAATCGAGATTCAAATGATCAAATGATCTTTTCACCTGCACAGCCTCCTCTTGAAACCCACAAAAATAATATTTTTAGAAGTGATTCGGGCAAGGGGAGTAAGCCGCAAGCCGGCCGGATGCTTATGGCAGAGAGTTGAAAGGAAACATTTGCATCGAAGTCAATGATGACTCATTAGCAAGCCAGGCGCCGGAGGCGCAGAATGTGCGATCTCCCAACACGACCTTAATGGGAGAAGACAGGAGAGCCTACACAGATGATACATGAACAGATGACGCCAAGCCCGAACCAACGCAGCAAGTCGTTGCCGTGGAATCGACGTCGACGATAGAAAGACGGTCCGACGCATTGACGCAGCTGGATTAGCGACCCAACTACTGTCCTGAATTTTCAGAGCGTGTTAGTCATGGCAGCGCGAGATCTGGTGTCGCCCGATCCTAATTCAGGGCTCGCTTTGGGCGTGCGGAAAATCATATCTACAGCTGTGAGGAGAGAAAACGATGACATATGTGGCAACAGCCGGTGAAGAGGGTTGCCAGGGTGGGTGCGCTCAAAACCACAGGAACTGATACCTGTCTTCACCAGAAATTTAGCACATGGACCGAAAAACTAGGGTTAAGTCCAGCTTCACCAGATGCATGTAGATAAACCTCTAAGTTTCTTTTGGGCACCTCTAAAATTCATAGACCTAGATGTTGCTAAGGGAGATGTGTGCGCCTAGATGTGCAATCCGTAATGTTAATTATCATCATCTCATTTATTTCAGGCGCTTAGTTGTAGAGGAGTTGATTGAGCTGGCTGTATAAAGAGCGAAAGGATTCGAAATTTGTTAGATTTTAGCGCCGGTAAGAACGCTGCTTGGTCATTGTCCTTAGCTTAGCAAACCGATAAACCAAAGCTGCTCTTTGTCCCGTCAAGATATCTATGCCCAGAAATTTCGCCAAGGCATGACCATTAGGGGCCGATTGGTGGGAGAAATAACTGTCCATTCTTGACTTGGTACGACTGGTGCAGAATGGACCTTGCAGTCAGACTGTCGTGTTCTGTTGGCGGAGACGATTAATGGCAACGGTAGCCCAGTTTTTTTCCACTGGGTGTAATACCGGTAGTTTTTGGGATAAATTGCGAGTAGCATGCGCGCGTGTGAGTTGAGGCGAGAGTGATGATGGAGGTAGAACAATGAAGCTCACTCTGATCTATTTCGATGAAAGATTAATCAGGACAAAGTTTACCAATCATAAATTATCACCAGCGGAGGTAAGATGGGAGGGTCAGAGGGTGGTGTGGTATACCGTCCGGGCCCTTCTCCCAAGTAAAGTCTGGATAGCCGAGGCACATGCCCCACTTGAGACAGGATAAAGCTGATTCGAATTCAGCAAGACCCTCACCTCACCCCACATTTCTCGCCTGGTCATGTACTCTTGTTGATCTTTTTACATGTATTTTATAGTCACGTGCAACGATTGCTTATAATAGGTGGAACTGCTCTCGTAGATAAAATCAAGTCTTACATTTACGTTACACGTCTTAGTACTCTCCAGAAGCAGCAGTACTTAAGACAACACGTGAATCTAAGCAGTTACAAAATAATTATTTTGTATGGGACAAATCCCTTGAATTTTGTAAACCAATCCATCAATTGACTTTGTTCTAAACTAACCTACCTCGACACAATGGCTGGCAATGAGAA
>JAKRRZ010000289.1:0-24788 GCA_022627015.2 Podosphaera aphanis
CGTACTGGACTTGCCGTGGCGAAATTCGGAGTTGATTGGCGATGGCTTGAAGAGAAAGGCCATACCTTCTTAGCGTTTGGACCGCTACTCGTTGATCTCGTGTTAAACTCTTGCGACGAGGTCTGGTAGACTGGGAAGATTGAGGATCCATTTCCCTTGTTGATTCTACTTCAAGAAGGTTTTTGCAGTTGACGAGTTCGAGATAGTAAATGTAAGCGTGGTTGTTGTTTGTTGGGCGGGGTAGACTCTTCAGAGAAACACCTGGCTATTTTGGGATTACTAAGCGAGAATCTACTAGGAAGACGCCTGTAATCTCGAGATTTAAGGTTATACAACCTTTAGGCCTGTAGGACAGTACAATATATTCCTTCATATCTTTGTATACACTTAACAGGTTCTGAGTCCCGGACGCTTCCCGAGTACCTCTATTTATTTATTTTATATTTACTATCCACACTCCATCATGTCCTCTCAAGCCCATATCAATGATGGTATCAACAAGACCTAGTGGGGAAATGTAACAGTCTTAACAGGCGAAAATTACACCTTGTTTGAAACTCAGGCTAAAAAGGCTCTCGCAACTGCAGGTCGCTGGGGTTTGATCGATGGAGCTGAGGAAGAAGTTGGACAAGAGCCCGACGTCGGCGAAGCAGCCCTATATAAGAAATGGGAAAGAATGTTTGAAGCTTACGAAAAGAAAAGAGAAAACGCCTTAAGATTATTTCGACTTCAATAGATGATGCTTTGGTTGACGATAAGGTTGAAGCGGCACTCAGGGACGGAGATCCTCAAGACCTTTGGAATGTCCTATGCAAACATAATCAGAACAACAACCGTGTCTAGATATCCGCACAAAGGACAGCCTTTAATAACGAAAAGTTTGACCACAAGAACGAATCTATACAAGCTTTCTACGCTCACCTGCTAAATTTTAAAGCTGCTCTCTCTGGAACATTGCGTCCGCTTCAGTCTGAAGATATCCTTGAGAAGATTTTAGAGTCTGTTCCTCAAGAGGATCCAACATGAGCACAGGCACGACTTCACTGTCTCAATATGGACCTTTCTCTCCCTGATGCAATTCTAGTTCTAGCTAATGTAGTCAGCCCAAGTGCAGAAGTACAAGCTAACTTCGTGTGACGGCTTGTAAGCCGAAGAGTCCTGTAGCCTACGATGGCCATCGTAGACAGCTCGCTACTCATGCTCTAACATTCAGGAGGATTGCCGTGATATCGACTCATGCAAGAGGCACCGCTGAAATCTGATGGACGAATCATGCAGGAGCCTTAGTTAGGGCATGAAACATCCAGGGAAGGAATGCAACACTGCTATTGTTGGCTAACCCTAACCCTAAGCTATGGCTACATGCTAGAGTATAGCCTTAGAGAGACGCTCATTACATATAGTTAGCCCTTCTGCTTCACAGATACTTCCTCGTTATAGTTAATTTATAAACTTACCATCACTTATATCAATGCCCATTGCTTCATATGACTGATCTGTCACACTTAGCTAAGACGAAAGGCTCTGGTAACAACAGGGGGAACAGAGCAAGAAACAACGATTCACGCCAAAAGCCCTATCACAATCATCGAGGTGGCCTCAACAATCCTAACTTCAGAGGTGGTAGATTTCAAAGAAGAGGTGGATATATGGGCAGAAATTTTAATCCTCATCACCACAAGATGTCTAGAGAAGATGGACACAATAATGGATCTAAAATATGCAAATTCTGTCAAGCTAAGGGACATGAAGAGTCTGGATGCTGGAAATACCACCGTTTTGCCCGAGAAGCCAGGGAAGAAGTCGGGGCCAATAAAGATGCTTGTAACAGCTCGGCAAACTTAGCCAAAGAATGTAATGGTACCGCTTACTTCCCAGCTGCCTTAAGTGACAACAATTCTGTAATATCGTATATTGCCACAAAAACAGCACTTTTATCCACTAACTGTGCATCTTGGGAACATCGACCTCAAGCCACCATATCCATGGAATGGCATTGATCATGATCATGATCATGATCATGGTCATGTAATGTTTCTCGATTATGAAGGGCCAGAATGTACATCTGAAATCTTATGAAAAGATATTTCAAGTATGGGGCAAAAGTTTAAGGAGGCGTCACGAGAAATACATCAACTGAAAGTAATGATAGACGATTATCATAACTTTACTTTATTGTTAAGTCATGGCACGGGCCAATTGGTAGTGATGAATCTTAGCTATACCCAACTTACCTTGTTAGACCAAAAAAATAAAAAGGACACACGACGATGCCTTGAACGAGGAAATGAATTATGTCAGACGAAAATTGAAACGAAAGGCGAAGAGGAGATTGCCTAATGAATATGATGACTAGACTATGGCTTATATTGTCATTGCCATACATGCAAGATAGAAAGAAAGAAAGAAAGTCGTAGGTCAAACATAACCAACTGGGCACGAAGCTTGGAATAGAACGGAGTAACGGCAGACATTAAACCCCAATTTTCAAGATTTATTCTTATAAATAATTTGCGAGATCATATTTGACTTGAGACTTTCACAGGAGGAAACCAATCCAATGGAACATACTTCATGAGTTTACCCTTGTTTGTCTTCGAGATCTGCATTGAATACGCCAGGTAGGCATTTTCTGATGATGTTCCGATATATCGTCATGTCAGTATTCTTTTTTTATTAAAATCATTTTGTATTCAGCCTGACAGCTATGAGCATAGATCTAAAAAATTCCAAGTTTCACCCTGGATAGGCCAACTCTGCAAACCTTCCAGAGCCCAGGTCATGATAGCTCATAACTTTATTAATGACCCTGCTATACTCCAAAAAAAAACCAAAAAACCCCAGCTCTAATTACCATCCAGTCCTTCCTACCCCATGAGTAAACAATATACTCTCTATTTATTTTTGTCTTAATTATTATTTTTGAGTTTCATTTTTTATTGTTTATTGAATTAATTTGAAGACTGCTGTTTTTCTAGCAAGATGCACTTAAAAACTTCAAGATATCTGAGTAGTTTCTCCCTACCAGAATTAGTATTAAATAAGTTTTGTAAATTCAGAGGCTCTAGTTCTTTATATGCCTTTTTCCTATCTGATAAGAACTTGGGGCAGTGTAACAACAGATGTTGCATTGTCTGCTTCTTCCTGTGACAGAAGTTGCATGTGTGACGGCTCACTTTTCCAATTAGCTTCAGATAGGCCAGGGTGTCGCCAATCCCTGTTCTTGCCTGGAAATATGAAGACTGAGTCCCTCTAGTGTATTTTTGAATTTTGATGGCTTTCACCTTGAGGGTAGGAGTGGATTGCCTTGCAGAGATCCTATAGAACCTTCCTAAGCCACTAGCTTTTTCTCCCTCTTCTTCCCTAAGCACTTGCTTAGTCCAGTCTGAATGCCATGCAGAAATAATGTTTTTCCTTATGCTTTCAACTAGGAAAGAATAGGTAGTGAATTTGTCTCTTTTATATCATGTTTTGTCCAAGCCTTGCCTTGCAAAGTTATCAGCAAGTTCACCGCCTTCTATGCCTTGATGTCCTGGACATCATTGTAATTTAATGTTCATCTTGGACCCTAGAGCCTTAACTTTGTGGGAAAACAAATTTGGTGATTGAGAAAGTCTTAGCAGTGCTACTTGACTGTCAGAGAATAGGAAACAATCAGTATTAGTTTGGATTTTTGAAATATGTTGGAGGGATTTTAAAATAGCATAAGATTCAGCATCACTGATGCCAATATTTTTGCCTAAATAAAATGACAGGCATCCAAGTTCTCTAGTATATGGTAGATAGATTATTATACCTATCCCACATCCTTTATCTTTAATTAGGGAACCATTTGTATATATGATGAAAGAAGAAATGGGGATGGAGGACAGGACAGATTAATGCTCAAGCTTGGCATCTTCTTTAGAATTGTGGGAAATAGAAAATTTGAGCCTATGGATAGCCCAAAGAGGAGACCACTTGGCATTAAATGAGTCTAGCCCAGATGATTTTGAGAGTTTTTTCAACAAGACAGCCACTCCCTCTAGTTGCCCAGAGGGACTCTGATTTACAAATGCAAAATGTCAGTATTCGTTCTGGTACCTTACAAAGCGATAATGCGTGTCGGTGTCTTGATTCATTTAATATTTTAGCTGCATGGTTGATGAAATTTTGGCACGCGTCGACCATCCGTGGCATTAATGGTGATCATCAATCATCAATCAGAGGATGATATAGGATTTTTCTCTGATCCAATAACATCATGACCTGCGTTTATCAGCACGACATCTGTTTCGTTCAATAAAGTTCTGTTGCAAATATAGCACGAATAATGCTTTGCGTCCTCTTGGTGGGGAGGGAGCCAAAGAATCCGAGCTTTCTGATCTCCCAAGATTTTGTAGTCGAGAAAATCATATCCTCAAACTGAGCTCTGAAATCTTGATGCTGAGTGTAGCAAAAGAATCGTCGCCTGAGATTCAAAAAGTAGCTGAATCCTGTGTCTAGGTTGGGAGATTTCGGTTCTCCACCAAAGGCAAGTGTTGAGAGCTTCGACATCTCGTTTGCAGAATCACAAATATGACCTCTGATTCTATCAGGGAAAATTTAAACTGTCCTGTGCAGTTGCAAATAATGAAATAGGTTCAGATCATGAAAGATAAATCAGTATATTCCTTTAATCTAGCCATCTAAGATACTTCCCGCAGTTTCAGCTAACAGCCTGTTTGGTATGAGACAGTACTCATTTAGAAGCTGAGTACAACATCTAATCTAGAGACGAAACCTGTGTATGTGTTTTAAGTGAGTTGTTGGAGTTTATGTATTGAAACATGTTTTGGAATGACAACGAATCTTCCATCATATACCGAGCCATCACAGATCAGCTGACAGATTCACATGTGCTCGCTGTATATGGTATCTGCCCAGAATTCGTTGTCTGATGTAACTTTGCTTGAAGGAAGGCTCAAGCCATCCACATGTACGATTCTTCATCATTCGTCGGTGAACAGCCATGAAAAAAAGATAATCAGGTCTGAGCTCATGAACAGGGTTGGCTGACAGCTCGGCTTTTTATGCTGAGTAGTTTTTTATCATCGGAGGCAAAGTGTAACAAACGTTTGTCTCAACATAACATGAGAATAGCATTAACAATGTTCAAGGAGAAGGTCATGACTAGATCGTTACGGATTCTAGGTCACAAGCTGATACCAACTATCAAGACTTACTTACTTACATGAGGATAAAAGATTGTCTGAACCTGGCAGGTGGCCTCGGTTCAAGAAAGGAAAAAAATAATGGAGATTCAGACTTGACGGCGGCGATATATCCAAACATAGAAATGATCCATGGTATGAAATCTATCTACTAAGTTTGCTTTCTGTCTCACTTAGTTCAACGTCACAAAAACATCCTAGTAAATTCCAGGTATGATTCTGTAGCGAACAATCCTTCGATACCGTTCCCAGTCGTCGCCATATTTGCGTCTACATTTTTCCTCATCTCTCATTTCGCGATGGATCAACAGAATGGCGAAGTACACGAGATAAAAGTACGTAAAAATCATTCCGTAACCTTTCGCTCCACCTTGTACAACTTTAATGTTTCTAACTGCTGAATGAAACGGGCTCTCCATTGATAGCTCACCTTTCATAGGAGGTTCAGAGCTATTTTGCACAACAAAGCCGGCGATACCAGTTGGGAGGCAGTATGCCCATGCCATAATCCAGTCTCCAAAATAGTTGATGTGACATGCTGTTCCCCACCACCCTGAAATTATTAACTTTGATCCCGTCTTCGTCTCAAGACATTTTAAATGTGCCACTCGTGGATCTTTGGGGTTGGTTCTGAAACGATTCTTTTCATTGTTGGCACTGCGAAAGATATAATATCCGACTCCGAGTACACCTAAGACGGCAGTTGTCCCTGTCAGCCCAAGGCTTAGAGGATACATGGCAAGGTATCGCGCCTGTAGAGAGTAAATAAAAGGAAGCCAGACGAGATCACCAAATGCAAGCATGAACCCGAAACCGTCAGTGGTAATGTCCATGGTGGTGAGGATGGCTGATTCCATCCAGTATGCATCTAGGACATAGAGTACCTGAAAGACAGTAACAAGAACAATACTATCAGTGACATAACCAAAGGCTTTGTATTGATGCGCGACAAAGCTGAAATCCAGGAGCATCCATCCCAACATACCCGGACGGAGCTCACACCACTCTTTGATGTCGATTTCACCGAGGAGAGGAAGAGTCACTCGTGGATTGAGTTCACGGCCGATAAACCAATCGTAAATTATATTTCCCGAGCATCCTCCTGCAGCTAGCTCACGATATTCTGGATTTTTCGGTGTGACACTAAAACTACGTATGTAGACAAAAGTAGCGAGAAAATACGAAATTATAACGTTTGCGCTAAGTATCTGAAGGTAATTGTCGTAGATGAAAGTCCATAGGGGTAAATCAGCACCTTGATAGGCTGTGCCGGCAGCGCAAAGCGCTAGAATGAACATAGTCGTAGACCAGGTATTAAACTTGTAAATCAACCTTCCTCCAGACTCTAGCTGTGTTCCTTCAACTACTTCCCCTGGCAATATTCTGTGTAGAATTGCACTCAGCAAATAGTATCCTAGGACTTTTGCAGATACATCCCAACTGGCTAGACCCCAGACGCCATTTGAGGGCCATCCAACCTCTTGTTTGAGACGATCAATAGTAAGCGTTGAGGGTGAAAGAAGTGAAGGGACGGGACACCCAGAAATATCATTGCAAAGGAAAGTAGAAAGATACACGATAAGTGGTAATCCAAATGACAGGACAAAGGCACCGAGGCTATTGAGATTCAGTGAGAAATTCTTGCGGTCGGCAAGTAATACGTACGGTCCTCCAAACTCGTAGCCGTGCGGCTCACTTTGCTTCAAGCCAGGTAGCTTCGATGACATTTTCAATGAGTCAGACGCATTTGTGTCTGTGACGGGTGTTGCACATCAGAAAATCCTTGACAGGAACGTTAAAGGTTGTTTGTTTACTTTGATTAGGCGAATGACTAAACAGCAACAAGGTCAAATTCCTCCATCTAACTAGTACATCTTTGCGCTCTACTCCTCGTACATCTACGTACATGTATAAGGCACCCATTAACCTGTACACATGTTGAGGCTCGTGATGAGAATTCTTTGTCTGTCTTTATTCCATTGCAAAGATGGCCTTTCGGACTCAGTCAACGTGGGTGTTCTGGGAACCAATTAAATCGGGGTTTGGGCATTATGGGCCAAGCAGTTAATCAAAGTTTATTGTACCGATACGTGTGTACTTACAACACGCTAACCTAATCGAGCTCTAAGAAACTGTACACTTAGGGAAGTTGCTGCTAAATAAGGTTAGTGTTTCAAAAATATACACGTATCGTTTTCATGCAAATCACGGTATAGCATAGGTAAATTGAAGTAAGTCTTGTAAGGTTTTGGTGTGTTTCTAATTTTACAGCTCACAAGACTTAATTAATATTACACGTAGTGTCGTCATAGCTTCAGCTAAAACAAAGGTCTCCTTCGTCGCCCACAGGGTAGGTGAACGTCGTCCGAGCTAGAGGTAAATATTGTTTACTGCAAATAATTACACATACACATACACGCACATGTATAACACAAAAATTACCCCTAGATGTATCGACACATACCTTTCTATTTTTCATTTGAGCTGTACGGTATCGGATCAGTTACTCACAGCTCAGATAATTATAGTCACGTGACTAAGAATCGCAGAGCAGCAAACGGATTAAGCGTGGCCGGTTCAACGACCTTGATACAACACAACTCTGACCGTATCCGTACCTTGTTGCTCGCCTTACGGCGGTACAGTCACCAGTCATTATTATGTATTTCCAATACCTTCATGCAAATATACTCTCTCTCGTGATACTTATTGTGGCTAGCGCTGGCGCCTCAGACCACAAGTCTACCCCGCCGTCGGAGAGCGCAAAGTCATGTACCATTTCTTCGGCAACTGGAGCTTTTTATGACTTGAACGAACTCAAGATCACGCCACTCAAAGACGACAAACCGCCCCCGAAGGGCGTACGAGTAGACGACTGGAAGGCACGGGGCTACGATTATCATGACAACCAAGCAAACTTCACAATGAATATCTGCGGAGCCATCTCCGCCAAACAAAGTGGCTTCGAAGGAGTGGAACAGTCTTTATGGCAGAACGTAAGCGCCTATTACCAATTGGGGCCCAAGAAATTCTCGATCGGGTAGATATAGGCACCTGGAATTCGAAGCAGCGGACTAATACGAGTACAGTCAAGAGAGCTCGACGTTACAGTTACGTGGCAGGAGATTGGTGTTAGAGTATAGAAACGGTTCACCATGTGGAAACCAAAATCCAAGTTTAAGACGCAAATCATCACTCATTTCTTTTCACTGCGACAAAGATCCTTTGGCTGCCCAATCTTCGGGTATAGTGACATACGTTGGGAATTTAGACGATGAGTGTTCATATCACTTCGAAGTTCTGTCGAAAGTTGCATGCGCCCGCGCCGAACCCGCAAAGCAATCACTCGGGCCCGGCGCTGTATTCGCGGTTATCGGCCTAATTGCTATCCTAGTATACTTCCTGGGAGGTATTTTCTACCAACGAAATGTGGCACATGCGCGTGATTGGCGACAGTTGCCCAACTACAGCATGTGGGCTGGGATAGGAAGTTTCATTAAGGTAAGTCGGTATATCAGTCTTTTCCTCCCGAGCGAAGGAAAGAATATCGTTACAAACAACGCCCGTGTAAGATTCAATCCATGCCGCCATAGAAGGCTGCTGCCGGGTCACAAATTACATGTCAAAGACTTGGTTGCCCAACATAATTGCAATGATTAACTCAGTATCTATATACTGTGTGCGCTTGATAATTTTACTTCAGACCCCAATCTATGGTTTTGCGCCGTAAATGAGATATTAGCATAGTAGTGCTGTGTTGTCTACAAAAGCACAACTTAATCCTTTGACTTTGCATTCTGATAGAAACTTGCTAATACAGGGAATCAGGATATATTTACAAATGTGATCTCATTCTGCGCACGCTTCGTCCCTCGACGTCAGGGTTACACCGCTCTATCTAATGGATACAGTCGAGGGCGCCTATCAGAAGACGAAAACTGTCTTATTGATCACTTGGATGAGGAATGGGACGATTAAGATATTTATTGGTTTGGAGTGTTGTTTTTGGCGTTTCGGTTGTAAAACCAGTATAGGTGTTTGGTTCGGGCCAGGCTGCCCCACTGAGATTGTTGATAGAGTTTTTTGTATTATTGAACCACTAATATCATGTCTTCTTTTTCTTCGTTGATTTCTCTGTGGATTTTTCTGAATCTTTTTCCCGTTGTCTTTTCGGAGGGAGAGACTTGCTGACATCTCTTTGATCGCTCTCAGCCACCTTGGCTGAGTCGAATAGCTCCTTCCAAGTTCCATCTATGACTTTTGGATGAGTTCCATATAATCGAGCCTTGAAAGCCAACTTCATATTATCCATGCATATATTTCTCCGTTCATTGAAATCGAACATAGGCATAGGATATACTCCTTCAGTATTGATAGACCAATCTTTCTCGAGAGTGAGACCAGCTTTCTTTCGGTCAACAATAGGCGCTTTCCAGGGCTCATAAATGTACTTCTTGTCCAAAGCCTTTAACTCCGGGACAAATCTTCGAACAAAATCTCCATTCTTGTCATACTTTAGTGGAAAAGCGACAGGACTGTAGCACCTGAAAAATTGAGTGAAAAAAGCTGAGCAGGATAGCCATTGCCAATTTCCAGCGTTGCATGCTGTTTCATGGTCGATGAGCCACTCCCTGAAGACATCGGCACCACGCTCCCAAGAGATAAAACATCCACCTCGGGTAAGAAAACACGCGACAGCATGACGTCCAAGATGATGGATCCAGCCTTCTTGACGCAGCTGTCGCATGAGTGCATCGATCCAGGGGAATCCTGTCCGGCCATATTTCCACCGCTGGAACCACTCTTCAGCTTCCTTTGAGTCGATATGGTATTCACCAGTAACACGCTTCGTGCTGTGGTCTATTTTACTGGGAAGATGCCAAGGAATAAAACGACAGTGGGAGTTATACACAATTTGGGTGAAACTATGGGAGAGGGCAGCATGGGCACCAAAATACATATCACGGAAAAAAAGTTGTCCGGTAAGGGATGCAGGTGGCTGGGAAGCTTTCCCCTTGAATTTATCAACGACTTCCCGTACACGCCAGTAGAACTCCCGAATACCGAGACTCCCAAAATGAAGATGTGGCGAGAGGAGTGTAGTTGACTGAGGCTCGAACGCGGTCGGAGATGTATTTGGTTTTTCAAAAGTTGCAGTATACTTTTCATTGGCAATTATCTTGTCGAGCATCTCTAATGCTCTATGTTCTCCACCTCGATGCATGGTTGTTGCCTCAGGGAGTCCAAGCTCCTCTAAAGTTGGCACAGCGAAGTCTCCATTTGGCCCTGAGATTTTCTTGAAGGAGCTATCATCGGATTTCCTTAGGGCACTGTTGAGATCTGGTGCTGGCAAAGGTGGCTCATGCTCGAATTCTAGTGTTATTTCTCCTGGATCAGGAATGGCTGTGGGCGCTGGAAGCGGACGAGGAATTTCGCCTACCTTGGGACCTGCAGTTTGGACTTGGCTTATACTCATTGTGGGTTCATTTTTATTCTTGGACACTAGATCATCACTGTCCCATAGTGTACGACCGGAGCATACCATGACTTTTACGTTAGCCGCCTCTGCCGCCTTTTGCACCAACGCATCTCGTTCTCTCTCATAAGCACCTGTATCTTTTTCAAAAACGAGGTGGGTAATATTCCACGCTTTGAAAAGTTTGGGGAAGAGAGTTTGCGGTGCTTCGCGCAGGACGAAGAGCTTTGATTTTGTGTTAATTTTGGTAAGTTTAAAAGATACCTCGTTCTGGCAATCAAGACTGTAGGAGGGATTAGAGTGGACAGAGGGGTGATCACTTTGGAGACGAACAGGAATTGCCAACGGTTCACGCCGACTTTAGTTTGATAGACATATTGCGGATCCCACGTCCAGATCGGCCAGAAGGCTTCGGGGTTGAGCTGCAGTGCGGCCGTTAGAGCTGGCGAATCATGTAGGCGTAAGTCAGTGCGAAACCAGTACAAGACTCTCTTAGGTCCATCCACTACGACTTTGGTTGATAATTTCATCGCAAGGCACCATGTAGCAATGCCTTTAGGCTAACGAGCGACGCGTGCAGAAGTTTGATTCAATGCACGGACCTCGGATCGGAGCTCGGACATTGTTGATCTATTAATATTATTACCCTAGCGCCTAATCTTGGCGATGCGCTTCTGGGAATTTCGGGAAAGGTGTTGTCACAATTTCTTGCTAATGGGCAGAGTGAGAATCGCAAAATGAGCGGATTTCAGGGTTTTGGAGTACGAGCAAATTTCAACTACAGGAACGTCAGACGTATAAATTCATGGTGTTCCTCAACTAAGTATATAAACGCGCGCAAGGTGCCTCTCACGTCAACAACTTGCGCGTGTCTTGAATTTCGATAAAAATAGGCGCTGTCAGGTCTGGACTTGGGAGATTTCTGTAACGGGTCGAAAATACTAATTATCCATACGAGTACCATAGATTCCGCCACCCTTCCCCTACATGAGACCATACCATCAAATTTACGATATCTATTCTACAAATAGATCGAATACAAATTTAGAGCTATAATCTTGTCAAGGCAACTACGCTGCTTTTTAGACGGAAGATTTGCTTCAAAATGAGCAATTCTGGCGATTCCATATTCTCCTTACCCATGTGAACCTATTCAATTCCAGCAAACGTCAGATCAGCATCAACTACCACTCCTCTATGTCCCATTAGCTTCAGGTACTCAAGCTACATGTACTTGTTTCTAGAAGTATTTTCTTCTGGAGTTTAAATTTGACGGAGTGCTTATCAATTGGCTTTGAAGCATTAATAAGCGCTAAGGACATGACGAGCTCCTAACGTCTTGAAAATTCCCAAAAAGGTCCTCAAGTTGACGTGAGTTGGAGAGAGAGAATTATGCTAGCTTGATTCTCTGATAGTCAGCGCTCTATGTTGGAAGAGTTTGTGCAGAATTTGCTGTTTTGAGAATGAAAAGGTATTGAGCCGCTTTAACTGGATTCCTGCAGATATCCACCTTTTTAACATGTAAGCGCCTTCTAGACCATCATAGCTAGCTTCAGCACATAGCTTCATGGATTTCTACTTCTTCATTTAATATTATCATCAAATTTGCCGAGCTGTGTAATTTTTGCTCTTTACTTAGCTTTGATTGATGAGAGAAATATCATAACATACGGTTGAAGGATACGAGAATTAGAGTAGCATAGTATTTCCACATGAACTCATACATGGCCGGAGATTTTTCCTTGTCTAATAGAAGTCGATATCCTTCGATAGATGTTGATGGAATAAAAGCGAGCTCCGGTCACTTGATCACAATTTCATTCGATGCCCAGGTATCAGGATGAGAGAAATGAGGCAAGTCTGGGGTAAAAATTGCAAAAAATCAATTAGAAGTGAGATTTTTTTGCCGAGCGGTTTTACCCTATGTCCAATAGCTGGTTGTTGTAAAGTAGTGGGTCCATAACTGCATCTGTGACAGGAGCCAATCTGGCACTTGCTTGGCACCCCTGGAGTCGCTTAAACTCGCTTAGGCTTTAACAGTCTTCTCCTAGATTCTACTACTTTCTAGCAACGCAACATCCACAACACCCACTCTAGAGTGCAGAGCTTCTCTTAGTTTCTCTTCTGTTCCATGGTCATTGGTGAAGTATAAGGAAGCAAGGGTATATTTTGCTGTATATAATAGGGCTGTTTTTCTCCATACATAAGTGAATGAATCATCTGCGAAAAGAATACATAATTTACTGCTTCCGTAAGAGATATCTCAGGAGGTCCTCTACCTTTTCAAATATCTTCCAAGGTGACGTCTTCCTCTCTATCACCCGTTCCTTTCAATAAGTGAGGAGATAGACAGAATCTACACTGACTATTACAGTGTGAACGAGCTTCTTGTAGATAAACTGAAAACAACGCAGTCTCTAGACTTGTAGTTTAGGGGGTTTTTACCGAAAGGTTTCCTGTGGATAAAGGGTTTTTTAGCTGCATGGGCCACTAAAGGCGCCACAACAGATCAATGAATTCAAATTCAAATGTTAACTTCATTTTAAGATTCCTGATATTCAGGTACAAAGGAATAAAGAGCTTGGCGGCTGAGAATAAAAGTTGAACGATATACCCCCGAGTAACGAATGGCGGAGCGCAAGTCACCGACAATCACTTTTGACTGCACTCCTGACAGATATTGATCACTACTACTGCATGTAGTAAACGATACGTGCCATGGTGATATTATACATCTGAACAAGCATATTTCAGCAGGTTTCTTTTCCTACGTGTGACAGTCTTTGGATCAGGATGAAGCTGGCAAGTACAAGATATGTATATTTACTTCTTAAACTATTGATATCGATGAGATTATCATACTACTGGGCTGCGAGCACCTATTTATACACTATCAGAGAGTGGGTTCCACGTGATCAATCCCAAACGAACAACTACCTTCAATGCGCCAGTATTAAACTTAAGAAGTTGAATATGATGAAATCAAAGGAAGCTTGGGGATATTCAGTGCAATAATATTATTAAACGTAGTGATCCATCTTCTTCCTACGAAGAGCGATGTATCAACTGCTTACTCATCTACATTATTCCTAATTAGTCCTAGTCTACCCCTGAATCCAACCATCATAACTTTGTCATTTTAACAGCCCGGACAAATCCAACGAGTCCGTGCGGTACACGTGACTCTACCAACCGAATAATGAAAATTTGTCACTGGAGCTGTATATGTAAGCAGAAAACTGCTTGACTTTGGCCATATCCCCGGATATCAGGGAGAGAATAATTTTACGGAAGCTACTTGATGGTGGGAGAAACTAATATCATATTAAGAACAATTATTTTTATGTTGAAGTCAAATTTATCAATCGAAACGGTAAGATGTTAAATGGCAAAAGTAAACTTAACTTTGGTAATTTTGGTAAATAATTTGGTCAATAATTTGGTATTGATCAAAAGTTACACAGAAAATTGATTCAAACTCGAGCTGTCGCGGGTTAACCGATCTTCAAGCTTAAGTGGTTACCTAAGCGAGTGCGAATAGGATAACTTGGAGTTATCGGACTTAACGGAGGTTAGCGGAGTGCGCGAAGAGAGATGTGCGGGACGCGTGCGGTCGTCCGAACTACGTTGTGTGGTCGTGTCCGAAGGCACACGAAGATGCGATCGGACAACGGAAGGTACGAGTTGACATTGGGGTCGGATGGTGGTGTGGTACACCGTCCGGGCCATTCTCCCAAGTAGAGTCTGGGTAGCCAAGGCACATGCCCCACTTGAGACAGGAGAAAGCTGGTTCGAATCCAGCAAGACCCCCACACCACATTTCTCGCCTGGTCATGTATGTGACGATGTTGAAGGCACACGGGACAGCCGTGGGTGGCTGAAATGCGTTCCTACGGCAGACATATACGGTTGAGGGTAGAAAGGGCTGTAAGGCACCTGACTTCGAGTTATGTCTTCAAATGATGTTCGGTGTGAGTGCCCCCTATGTCATGTTGAAACATCGCTCCATGTACCACACCAGGGTCATTCGTGTCATAGCCTGAAGGCTGCATACACAAGAATGATTTAAAAAAATAAAAAATAAAAAAAAAGAGTTGACATTGGACGACGTACTCTAGCTGAGGATATCAGCGTCGGACAATCAAACCTATTGCTCTAATACTTATATGTACATTTTTCCGTTACATAGACTTTTCTTTTCGTTATACGAATTTATTCAATCAACTACATTCTGACCAACTTGGTTTCTGTGACACGAGCTAAAATTCAGAAATTATCCTCCTTTTAATTCTTACTTATTAAAATACTAGAGCTTGGTCAACTTCTCAGGCACTAGCGAGCCCAGCTTAATTTCACACGGCTCACGCAATTGTAGCATCAACAGTAAAAAATTAGAAGACCTCTGTCAGATTGATAATTGAGGGCCACTTCTCGAGTGAGTAGTTCAGTAACTAAGCCATAGTGAAACTTAGTAATGGAATAAAACTTTAATTGATTTGTACTTGTGATAGACTGTTGCAGGATGCTTGTGTCGAGACCATGTTGCTGGCATTGTTCGTTGCCTCTCGATTCGTTGTATTTACTCAAGAAGAATTTTATCACTAGCGAAATCCGTTTTACTATTGAAATACACTTCAACAAACTTAGTGTTACCAATTGATTTTTGTTGTTTTAAAATTTCAGGAATAGCAGTCCTCACAGCTATCTGACTATCCAACTCAAGATGTGAAGCCCCGTCATTAACACTAAGAATTCCATCTTCCAGATTAGCAAGATCATTTTCAGAAAACTCGGTTTCAGATCCAGATTCGTTATCTAAATCAGACTCATTGTCATTATCAGACGGAATTTCTATTATGGAAGGTCGGTGTTCTGGACGGAGAGTAAGCTGCTCATGAACCCAGAAAGGGCTATCTCTCTATCGTTCAATTTCCGAGAAAAGCTTAGACCAATCTGATATTTTTTCATAACAAACTTGATGTGCTTGCAGCCAAGAATCGACTCAAAAGAAATCCTGGGCACGCGCATGTCCACTTGATTGGATTTGTGTGGTATTTCAATAAATCTTGGTTCACAACTGAATCCAGAAGATCGTCCCAATTTTTCTTGAAGGTTTTCCTCCAAGCGGCGACAGCTTTACCATGATTCTTGCTTCGGATAGAATTCATTTTATCAACTGCTTGTGGAATTACAGGAGAGGTAAGGATTGAGATAACCAGGTCGACTCTTGGCCGGTTGTATCGATGAAGGTAATCATGTTTAATCCTTCGCCAGTGAGATTCCACAATCATCGTTGTCTTTAGAACTGGCATTCCTGTAGCGCAAGAAGATCGTGCCCACAGCTTCTATTGTTCAGGAGCATACCAATTAATGAATAAATATGCCCAAAGACGAAAATAATTTCGGGAATGACACCATGCATACAATTCGCTAATACAGTCAAGATGTATTTGTTCAGCAGACTGATACGTTCCGTTCTGATCTGGAATTAACGAATGCATGTTATAGTGACAGCTGAACATGCCAAGAACGATCTCCCGCTCCGATATACTTGAAGTTTCGATACTTCCAGACTCTTCGAACATCATATTTGAAGAAACACATCCACAACGACCATATTGGTGTTCACCAGGTCTTCGAGTGGAGTGTGATCCCCAGCACATCTCAGTTCCTGGAACCAAAGCTTTCGCCTCGGACGGAAAATAGTGACTTTGAGTTTTCGTCTTTCTATTGAGACTCCATTTCGAAATCTTGATTTCTATAGATGTGTGAAAAGCAGATATTAAGAAGATTGTAGGTTGCAGATTGAAAGATAACATGTTTTAGGAAGCAGGAATAATGCCAATAGATTACAAAGATATGACTGGGATCTTAGTTACAAAACAAAAAACAGAACACAGTAACACGTGAGAAGCACAGACTCGATGGATTTTCTTTTTATTTTAAATCATTCTTGTGTATGCAGCCTGAAGCAATGACACGTATGATTACGGAAGGTGTGTTTCTCAAAGAATGACTCATTTTGACGTTCTGGAACACTCATACTCAGATTTCATTTGCAGATACCACTACGAGGATAACGTCTCGCGACATGTAACCTCTTCCGTGAATACCCACCACAGGGAAAAGCGGGAAAAACCCATGGTTATCTGAATATGCTTTCATCAAGCTATGAGAAAAACACCACCGCGAGAGAGTGTGGTTAACGGGTCTTACTGGATTCGAACCAGCTTTCTCCTGTCTCGAGTGGGGCGTGTGTCCAAGCTGCCCAGACTCTACTTGGGAGAACGGCCCGGACGGTGTACCACACCACCATCCGACCCCACTCGATGGATTTGTCCTGGCGCATTAACGTACTATCAAACAAACCAGTAGAGCAAACAGATCAAACAATATCATGTGACTGCGGCTCGTTTGGCCAAGTTAGCCTACAGGCAACCCCTGGTCTATAGACCGTTACACTACGGGATGTATTACACGCGCCATCTGATCTCTCCCAACCGGTCTCGACTTTGAGATAATCTATTATTACCATCCTTCCTCACAAGTACCCGATTTTCCATCCTTCCATCATACACCCATTTTCCGTCAATAAAGAAGCCAGTTTTCGTAGCTCAATGGAGTTAGAGTAAGGTGCTTTTGGCGAAAGTCCCAGAAGTCTCTAATGGCAATCAGACACAGCCGAGGAGGATAATTAACTGGATTCTTGGTATGCAAAAGTAGGGGTTTCAGGGCACGCGAACCAGGCGCGTTTGGCCGTGTAGTGTTTTCAAACTCTTTCCAATTCCTCCTGCTCGGCACAAGCTTTTCAAGCCATGTTCGGACTCGTGGGCTTAACTGAAACTTCGTCCATGTTCTATAGGAGTTCGATACATCCCTCGGATATTTAGTTTGCCAGATCACAAGGATCCTCCCATAGGTTGGGCATTTTATAGCTTTAACATAGACCATGGCGTCAGTCAATTGGACTGAGGATTGCCCCTGATGATTATTGGCATCGTTTTCACTGGTACGTAGGTTTCCATAGCGTGGAAACTTGAAAACTCTGGCCTTTTCAAATATAGTCTGCCTTGCAACCAGTCTTTGCATCGAGGACCAAAGTTTAGGTGGTATATGTACCATCAATTTATTTACTTGACTGCTCTGAAGTTCCCAATCAAAATTTGTTCGCCCGCTCAACCACTTCATGAAAGAAATTTCATCTTTAAACATAAAAATTTGTATGACTGGATCAGTTCCGTCATTTCCATGCATCTGTTTTCTACCTTGTTGGGGCATTGTAAAAGAATTTTCTTTGGGCGCCTCTTTAAGATTGTCAGAGCTGTTCTGTCGGAACTTTTGATAAAAACGTACTTCAAATTACTGCTGGCTTGTTAAAATATCAAGCCGAGTTGATAATTGCGCGAGTCACACAGAGGGCTTGTAAGAGACCACCAGTTTTCTTCTCTTTCAAAACACAGCCGAACGATCAACGTTAAAATTATGATTCTCGTGTCATTAACACGATCAATTTATCGTAATGCTTTTTGCTGATATAGCTCAGCGTTGATCGAGTTACTTTGGTCGAATTCTTTGGAAACCTGTGAGCCAGCGATCGATCAGCTACTTGAATGGTCTCAGCCCATCTAAATGTAGAAAGTTAATGTAATATCGAAGCGCCCTTGTCCATTATTGATGGGCGACTGACGAAAATTTATTTGCCTTTTACACTTAAATGGACTAGAGATAGTAACTATCGAATTTTCTCCGTTGTTGATCCTTTCGCTGACGGAACGTTTACTCCTATAGCCCACATTACTTCTAAAACTCGTGTCTAAGTATTGTAAGTCTTGGTTCAAAAATACGTGACTTGAACATGAGAGTATTTAGATACAAGTATGAGAAGTAATTTGGGCATGGGGAGTACATGTAGCACATTCATTTCCCCGTGGCGTCCATATACATATACATGTATTCACTTCTCAAACATATGCCTATTCGAAGCCTTTGAGTGAATACTTCCGTAGGGGGACAATGTACAAATGCATTTACACGTGGACATGAACAGTCATACGAAAGAGGCGAAATCCAAGACTTGGCCTCTTGTGCTGGGCGCCAATATCCACATCCACACTCACATTCAACCTCAACCTCAACCTCAACATCTTCTAATTGTTGGTTCTCGCTTAACTTCCGACTATTTCGCTATCGCTTTTTTTTATTTTTTTAAATCATTCTTGTGTATGCAGCCTGAAGCAATGACACGTATGATTACGGAAGGTGTGTTTCTCAAAGAATGACTCATTTTGACGTTCTGGAACACTCATACTCAGATTTCATTTGCAGATACCACTACGAGGATAACGTCTCGCGACATGTAACCTCTTCCGTGAATACCCACCACAGGGAAAAGCGGGAAAAACCCATGGTTATCTGAATATGCTTTCATCAAGCTATGAGAAAAACACCACCGCGAGAGAGTGTGGTTACGGGTCTTACTGGATTCGAACCAGCTTTCTCCTGTCTCGAGTGGGGCATGTGTCCAAGCTGCCCAGACTCTGCTTGGGAGAACGGCCCGGGCGGTGTACCACACCACCATCCGACCCCGCTATCGCTCATAGCCGTCGTATTTGGGTGCAACGCTCGTACTTTCAAAATTGCAACGCTTCCATTTGCATCGATTTACTTACGAGTAATTTACCTAGTATTACTCAAATTCATCAAATTCGCTAATTATTTACTTCAAAATTTATTCTACTGAAATCTGAAATGATGGTAAAGCTAAGTTTAGGAGACAAAAAAAGCCTCAAAGCGCTGTCAATTGGATTTTAGAATGTGAAGAAGCCGGCGAATCTTCTCCACCTACACAAGCATGTGTGCGCTTCAACTTGGATAAATCACATCGCTGTGCAGTTTTCTCAGCTGTAAAGAGGAAGAGAGATTGTGAACAAAGCTTTGGAGGGAAACTGTTATAGTTATGAGCTTACGGAGGACAGGAAGTTGGCCACTGAAGATGTCCTTAAGATACACAGATGGTGAACCGATGGTGAGAACAGATACAGAGTGATGAATGCTGAATGCGTATTATAATGGATGATCTGATTATCTGTCTGATGATATGATGGGAGAAAGAGATACCTTATATACATGAAGATTCGTTACGTATTCCATCCCATTACTCCTGATCATGACCTCTGGAATCTTCTAGCATCTACTTATGTTCTCTATAGAATAGGGTCGATGCTTCTGCTGACTTCACGAGGTTCCATGTACTTCATCTCTTCCAAGCACAACTATCATTACTGATACCAGCACCTCAGCCGAGCTAGCACAACAGAAACCTTATAAACATGGAGCGCAACATCCACTATTAGCTGATCAGGAAAAAGCAATATATAATTATTGCAAAATTTTGTCCTCTCCTGGGCAGATTGGAGCAACTAAAAGTCTGGTCAGATCTGCGATCTCTATTCTTCTGGCAGCAGAAACTCCTACTCGCTCGCCACCTTCTGACTTATGGTTCACTAAATGGTAAGAGTCTAGAAAGGATACGCTTAGGCTGCACACGATAATGACTAAGCCAATTTCGCGCGCGCCTTGAGTCTCATTCTGAACAAGAAATAGCTGAGTGGTATTCTGATCTCAGGTTCTGGTGTAATCATTACAAGATCAAGAAGAGTAAATATGTCAGGAATATGGATGAGACGGGTGCGCGCGTAGGTTGTCCTGGTGAAGAGGTAGTCGTCCCAAAAAGTGTCAGCGAGATGTATTTTGGGAGCCTAGAGAATAGAGTCTCAATTACCGTTATTGAGACTATTAGTGGAGCTGGCCAGAAAGGAAGTGCTTTTGTCATCGTTCTCGGAAAAAAAATTATAGAGAATTGGATCAGTGAACAATTAGAGAACGACACCTGGATAACATTCTCTGATACTGAGCATATTCCTAATGCCCTATTAATGGAGTATTTACTTCATTTCAAGCGAATATCTGGAGCTGGCCCAGAAAAATCATGGAGACTCCTTCTCAGTGGCCATGCATCCCACCATCACCAGTACGAACCTTTCCAGCTTGAATGTTTTGACAATCATATTCACCTTCAATACTTCCCTTCCCACGAAAATCATGCCCTCCAACCACTCAATGTTGGGGTTCTCAGACAATTGAAACATCAGCAGAATAAAGCGCTCCAGAAGGCATTCCATGAATATGACTTCCAGTATTCTCTTAGGTCTTTTTTGCGTGACCTTAAGCCATTCCGGGAGAAGGTGTTCCTCAAATATATCATCGTTAATTCATTTCGATATACTGGTATTTGGCCAACTAAGTCTAAAATGGCCTAAGGATGAGGGAAAAGTATAGTGGAAGGAGCAAAAAAGAAGGCCTGAAGAAACACCAACTTTGGCGAGTGGATGCAAGAAAGAGGAAATAACGAGCAGCAGGTAAGGTTAAGCGTTATATTTTCCTTTTGAACCTTGACTTTAATAGTGTGTAACTCGCACAAAAGTGAATTTTCCTGCTCCGAGCGTTAAATTATGATATAATGAAGACTTTTGAAATTGTGCACTTGATTTTCTTGACTCAAAATACAGGCAATGATCATGAAAATGATGATGCGGAGCTAGAAATAACGGCTTAACATCCTTCAAAGCTCTTGATGACACCTTGGGAAACAGCCTAATTAATCACAGAGGTTATTGATCAAAGATTACTCGAAGAGTCTAATATACATACGTCATTTTCTTCGGAATATTATTATGATGTTCTTCAGTCTGCACGATCACACCTTGTGTCTCAAGATCTAACTGAATCTAACCTTAAAAATCTTGAAGTTCAGCTCATCTCTGAACGTCTTCGGAAGAAAACTTCACGTCGAAGTGTACAATCTAGAGGAGGGCTAAACGCTGGAGAATTGAAGAAAAAAATTCTGGAACGTAACACAAAGGAAGCGAGGTTGAACGTTCAAAAAGCCGAGAAAAAAGTCTAGACAGCTTTTAAATCTGCCGAGAAGGTTACCAGAGAAGCTGGAGTTGCAATCCGTAAGCTCAAGAAGGCTTACCGGGAGGAGCAAAAAAAAAGACCTGCCAGTCGATGAAGCTTTTCTCGATTCTCTTGGACGTGAGCCAGATAAAGATCCCACGGAAGAAGAGAGAGCTTCCTGGCTGCCAAATCCCTCACTCGTCCAGCTTGTAGTCGAAGCCCATGCCGAGCTTGCGAAATATAGTGGGGTGATAGATGAGGAATCTGAAGAGGAAGTGAATTTTAGTCTGATTTTCAGACACCCTACTCCAGTATCCATACCACCAGACTCTACATTTGGTGATAACGATATGAATCTAAACCACCTTGAGTGTGATTCCGTCGGAGAATTTTCTGTGGGCTCATGCATCTCAGAGGACTCCACCACAAACCAGGCAGATTTCATAGCGTTTAATTAGTTGTATTCTTATTTTTACTTGAAACCTCTCGCTAGTTGTATTTATTTATGATATTTATTCAAGAGGGTATCCTTATTTAGATAATATTAATGTTTTGAATTTAGTTGAAGAGCTTTTAGCTGTAAAAAATTGCTTGCAGCTTTCAAATGGTGGTTTAAAAATTAACTGAGCTTTCCGTGCTTTTGAGTGTGCCGGTATGAGCCTTAAAAAATATGAAGCGTTGCAGTTATGAAAGTGGGGGCGTTGCACTCAAATACTCTGACTATAAGCGATGGCGAAATAGCCGGAAGTTAAGCGAGAAACGACAATTATGTCTGTCCACAAAAAAATCCCAAGGGAAAAAAATTCGCTATGGCAGACAGGCACGTGAGATGGAACGACCGACTTTGAAAGAAATTTCATCTCGCCAGCCAATGAACAAGTGACTACAAGGTAATCGACCTCGGCGTTCTCAACCTTGGCTGCCCTCGTACACAAGATGGGATCAAAACGCGACACGGACATATTCTTCCTCTTAAGCACCGGCAGCACTGAGCTCCAGACCAGGAGAAACGTCCTCATGAGGTGTCCCTGACGCAAGCCACGTTTGGCGACCCCGCTTTACATCCACGGGTGCGAGCAACGCCGGCATGACATCTGCGGACTCCAGATGGGCGGCGGCGAGTCGACGCGAAAGCGTGGATCAAGGAGTTCGGAGGGCATAATAAGGGCAACGATTTCCATTGAGCATGACCTCTCCAGTCTAGATTCTTGGCCGCTTGACGAGACGACTACAACCCATTCCTCAGATTTGAGGGCTCGGTGGCGCCAATTCTACATTCACATAATCTCAGCTACATCTTAGATTTTAGCATGGATTTCAGTCAGAGAGATCCTCAAACATCTCCCATTGATTCTTGGTGTTTATTTTCCCCTTCTGAAGTCTTTCACGCTTCGAGATTCTCGGCAGACTTAGGGAGGTTAGAGGAACATCTTCTCATCAACGATTCTGAATCTGATTGGATGCTTCGATCAAATCGAGGTTCATAAAATGTCTAGCTACTTGATGTTTTAGGCAAGAGTGGTGGTGGGGGATTTTAATTGTGGTAGCGCTTAGTACATAGTCATCACCTACTTCCCGGCTTCTTAGCAAAAATTACCGCTCAAGCAGTAGAGGTACAAGGATGTATGAACCCTTTTTTGAAATGATGTTAGAAAAAATCATGTGGTTGAGAAGTATACTGAAAATGAATGTAACACGAAGATATTGATTGAAGAAGAGACTAATTTGGGGGCTTCACAGTTAACTGGTTTTTTGTTAAAAAACCGTCGTTTCTTCCTGAAATAGCCAATCGGATAATTTTTCGTGATGATTTTTAGACGAAGAATCCGTGGGTTTTAAGAGAAACCCGCTCACTGTGAAGCCCCCAATTATGAAGATTGGCTCGGATATTCTTCCAGACGTGCGGACGGTTATACTCCCCTTGCCCAAATTATCTAATATACACTTTGCGCCCAGCGCTAACGCACCCCAATTCCCCCTCCGTATCCGAGGGCTTTCCATCCTCCTGCCGATCCTTGCCCCTCGCGCCGGCTTAGTCTTCCCGCCAATCCCACATGCCCGAGTTCGGACCTTGGTAATCCCCCTCCGTCCAGGCTCTACTGGGATAGTCCTCGTGACTTACCTCCACACGGGCGCAGCTCCTAACAATCATCAGCACATTCAAACCCTTGACGTGAGAGCAGCCGACATAATCCCCCACAACTGGTCCTGTGATCATCAAGACAATCTTCAACCAGCAATAGTATTTTGATGATAAACCGAGAATCTAATTTCATCCTTAGCAATCTGATTCGTATTCGATGGCTAATCTTAGCCAAGCTGTCTAATGTCGAAGATATCATGTGTTACGGGCTGTGCCCATCTAGGGGTTGGTCACAAGGACCATCCCAGCCTTAACTTGAGCATGGGTGCGTATCGGCGTCCAGGTGCAGAGGGTATCCACGGACCGACGGCAAAGGGGATCGGTGCCCTCGAAGGTCGGACGGCGACAGAAGGACTCCGAAACCGTCATCAGGGACCGAGAGTGTTAGGGGATCCGCGACTACTAGTACTGTCCTACAGGCCTAAAGGTTGTTAAGTCGCATTATCGTCATGGCTTAAAGTGGGTTTTGCTGGATCTCCCTACTTTATCTGGGCATGATTCACTGTGACTACTTCGTGATCCCTGACGCGCTTTACCTAATTAGGAAACAGTGTACGGCGCTACAGGGGTAATTTCTCTTGGCGATAAAATCGTGTTAAACCTTAATGGACTTGTATTTTCAACTGAAGAACAGCCGCACTTACTAAAACACTAGACAAGTATTCCTAAAGGCGTTAAATGACCATAAAAACAGTAACAATTTAGTACCTGGTTGGTCCCCCATTTGCATCAATCACAGCCTGACACCTTGCCGGCATGCTTGCAATGAGCCGACCGAGTTCTTCCGGAGAAATCGAGTTCCAAGCCTCTATGATTGCACTTCTGAGTCTTGGCAATGGTAACTGCCTACCCATTTCCACCTCTGGATGATGAATCTGGACATGGTCCTTCATTATATTCCATACTGACTCAATCGTGTGTAAGTCAGGGGAGAAGGGAGGCCAGATAATTGGCTCTATCTCTGTTGCGCGTAGATTTCTCATCGTGTTGCGGGCAGCATGGCAAGGGGCACCATCTTGCA